>PVKZ01002409.1:0-228912 GCA_004027375.1 Macroglossus sobrinus
GAAGAAGAAGAAGAAGAAGAAGAAGAAGAAGAAGAAGAAGAAGAAGAAGAAGAAGAAGAAGAAAAGATACAATAAAATGGCAATAACCACATGTCTAGCAATGATTGATTTGAATGTGAATGGACTGAATGCTCCAAACAATAGATAAGGTGACTGAATGGATAAGAAAAGGAGACCTTACATTCACTGTCTACAAAAGACTCCAGATCAAAAGAGCCATGCAGACTTGGAGTGAGGGGATGGAAAAAGATGTATTATAAAAATAAAAACAAACAAAAGGCTGGGATAACAATACTTATACCAGACAACATAGACTTTAAAACAAAGGCTATAACAAGAGACAAAGAAGAATCCAGTAATCCCATTTTGGGTATTTATCTGAAAACAAAAAACAAAAAACAGTATTTTGAAGGAACATGTAAATTCATTTGTCCATTGCAGCATTGTTTACCAAGATATAGAGGCAACCCAGGTGTCTATCAATAGATGAATGGATAAAGAAGAGGTGGTACAATAGAATATTATTACTCAGCCAATTAAAAAAAATAAATCTTGCCATCTGCAACAACTTGGATGGACCTGCAGGATATTGTACTGAGTGGAGTAAGTAAGACAGAGATAGACAAATGCCATATGATTTTACTTACATGTGAAATCTAGAAAACAAAATAAACAAACAAAGCAGAAACAAACTCATAGATACAGAGAATATTTTGATGTTTGTAAATTGGGAGAGGGTGTTGAGAGGCGTGGGTGAAAGAGGGAAGGATTAAGAAATATAAATTAGTAGTTACGAAGTAGCCATGGAGATATAAATTATAGCGTAAGGAACATAATCAATAATATTTTAATAAGTATGTATGGTGTCAGCTAGGTACTAGATTTATTGGGGTGATCATTTTGTAAGCTATTTAAATGTCTAATCACTATGTTGTACACCTGAAGCTAATATATTATGTGTAATTAAAAAATTAAAAAATTATTTTAAAAATATTTCTAAAAATAATAAAGTGTATCTTTTGTAAACAGCTTATAATCGGTTTCTTTCTCTTTTTTTTTTTTTTTTTTTTTTACCAAATTGGCAAATGGGCTCAGCAAACATAGCTGGTAATTTCCAGATAACCTCAGAAATGAAATTCCAACTCATCTAGTTCTATTTGTTTCCACAACTCTCCAACGTCTTTAAATATATAATTTTTGAAAATTTCAGAATTTTTCTGGTTATTTCAGTGAAAATAGTGAATTGCTATGACTTAATACATCCTGCCATGAAGTATAAGCCTCTGAGTTTTTGTCATTTAATGGCTAGTTTAACTCTTCATAGTTAATGTGATAAATGCTTCATGTGATCTAATTTTTTATACCTTATTTAACATTTATTGCTTTGCAGTTATTGTTTGTTTGTTTTACTTCTTGATAGATTTATCTTTTTTTTAACCGTAATCATGTAGACACTGTGTACACCAGGTGTCACATGGCCCCATGATATCTGGAACAAAACGACCCTCTCTACCACATTCAGTGAGAAATGTAACAGCCTCTCCAGGTTTTGGTAAATTTATAGGCACTTACATTTTCATAGTGGATTTTGCTTCTGCCTCTCTGTATCTTCTACCCTCGCTCTCTCTTGCGGCTCTCCTTATAGCAATGCCATCCCCACAGCTTTATTCTGGCCCAGGTGTCTTCTCTGTTCCATTTTCTTTAATTCCCTTTCAACATCCCCATCTCTCCAAACCTTATACTAAGTTTTGATTACTTCCAAATCTTCTGGAAAGCTTTCACTGAAGACTTGAGGTCATGAAGAGACTGTGAACAGTTGCAGCACAAGAAACATAAGGTAGCATAAGGCAAATCTTTTCTTAAAATTTTTTTGATCATCCTGATATAAGAGATTTCTTACAAGCCACCACTCTCTCCAGGTGATTAATCTTTCACCACGTAGAGCTGATTTTTTTCTCTCCTTTGACCTTTACTTTTGCATAAGTAACATTTTAGCTCTTCGCCCCTATTCAAGTCTACCCACATTTGTAGATTCCAAAACTCGTTAATATACTATGCTAGAAAAGGAGCATATTTTCCAGATCTTCTGCTCACCAGCACCAAAATATTTGCATGTGATTTTAAGATTCAGTTTTTCCTCAACACTTTCTCTGTGTGTGGAAAGGACCAATATAAAGACTTTTTTCCCTTTTGATATGACTTAAGATGTAAATTTGTTCTCTCTCTACATTGCTATGTTTGATCTGTAGGAGGTTGCCTTTCAACAATAGTTGAGCTTAAATTTTTTATTATAATCTATTTATTGTCGCTCCCTCATAGAAAAGAAGACATTTAACAGCATTTTGTTTCATATTTCCCCCAGGTCCAAATTACTGTTAAAGCAATCTAAGCTTTTAGATCCAAGTTACTAATATTTTTTTACATTATATTTATTATCTTTCAAGTCACCTTTATCAATCTTCCCAGGAGTAGCAGCCTAAAAATATTAGAATCAGTCCTCACTGCTCTTTTTTAATTATCAAACTTGCTTTTGTAGAAACCAGGTTAACACTGGGAATTTGGAAGAGAAGAGGAAATTACCTGTGTGCTTAAATGCAGGGGAAGTTATCTGCATCTTGAACTAGAAATCCATTTGTTTACTTTTACAAAGACGAGGTCTCATATTAAAACTCATTCCTTAAATTATTTCATGTCCTATTTTTAAATATAAGTCCCTGCTACCTCCCTTACTCCTACCTAATCTACCCCTTCAACTTTTCCCCACCATACAAAAACCCTCCTGTTACACTATTAGGCTATCATCCTGATACTTGCCTACTAAGAGTTTATTCAGGGAATAAAAATTTATTTTAATATTCACCCCAGTCTGTTTTTATTTTAAAATGCTTATTGCATTCCCATTGCATAACACAGAATTTATTCCTAAAATTCTGTTTTAAATGGATTTTTTGATAAATTAAATGCACCAGCAGACTGTTATTTAAAGGAAACTTTCAGTGAATCATTTTGCAAAGTAAAGAATTTTTATGCAATGTGAATAAACTCCCATCCCAACCCATTTCCACCTCCTCATCCCACTAACAACAATAACAAAAAAAATCTGTTTTATAAATTTGGATTTCTGAATAGTAAATGGGGCTTACCATATTTCATTTCAAAAACCAAATATAAACATTTACAGACTCCGCACCACGGTACCCTCATCTGTATAAATAATTATACGTTCTCTCTAGTTAAGAGCTTACTATTTCTTTTCACTGCTTTCGCTTTCTATTTTCTTTTATTTTTTCCCCCCAGACTGCGCAGATGTTTAAAGAGAACTGAAATGAGAGACAAGAAAGATGAAAGAGAAATAATGTTTTTTCTCTATAAATGTTAAAAGCATCTTAATTTTTCTTCTTGGGCTCAAAGTTCCTCTAACTTTGTTCTGTCATTATTATTGGCCTCTCAGAGATAAAACAAATGTGCTAAACAGCCTGTCCACACTGGCAGGTTTTTATGTTTGCTGCTCTCCCCGGCAATGAAGCAGCAGCCTAGAAAAATCAATTCCTTTGCTGGGGTTTAGCTCTCTGGCACAAACTACCACTCCGACACGAATGTCCATTCCCATTTTAGGAATTTCTCTGCGTGGTACTTTTCCTAGCACTGCACGCTTGATGTAGTTAGTAATGATGGCTGTTGAGGGGACAAAGTTTCCAAAAATGAGAAAACCTTGCAGTGAAAGATAAGCTTTTGTAGTTGTCCAAGAAACACAATAAAGTGGCGTTATTGAACCGCAGCGCTCGCTAATAGGACCTGCTTCTGATGATTAAGGGAGAGAGCTCAATAAGCTTCATGCTGAAGTAATTAGTGGAATTTTTTATTATAATCTGACAAGTTCAATACAGAGTTGTTTGGTTACTTTCTACAGTCGCAACACACATGGAAAACACATGTGGTGTGGACTGGAGTTTGCTCTAATTCAGAGGTGTTGATAAAATATTTTTTAAAATGTAATTCACAAGCCTGTAACATTCCTCAACCGTACACAATGTCAACCCACCTCCCAGTTTAAGGGGAAAGTCTTCGCAGAGAAACCCATGGCTACCAAGCTGTCTGTACCACCCCGAACCAGAACCACCCTGCCCCAGCCCTGACCTTGGCCTCGACCCAGGCCACTTCTGGGACCCAGCTCAGCACAGGAAAGCTCTGCATTCCAGAGAGAGGAGACTCCGGGCTGGGACTCGCTCTTCTTCTCTTCTTCTTCCAGCTCTCCCAAGGGTTCTGTTATCCTGGAACCCAAGCGGCAGGCTGCCAGCAGAATCCAGTTTTAAATCTTAGAAGGCAACACATACGTGACTAATGAACACAGAGTAAATACAATCACCATGTCCTTGTGATTCCTCCCTCTCAGTATTTCTCGTATGCCTCGAATTCATCCATATCACTATGAATCTCTTAACCCTGGCCACTGTCGTCTCTCTTTTGGATTAATATAATAATATCCTAAAATACTACTTGCTTTCAGTATTCTTTGTGTCAAAAAATTCTTCTACTGCAGGCAAAATAATATTTCTAAAATAAAAATGTGACCAAGTTTCTTTCTCCTCAAAGGCCTTCGCTGGCTCCTTAGGTCTTCTGTATTAAAATCTGATTCTTTGGCATGGCTCGAAAGGGGTGACCATGCCATTTTTTTGTCCAAACCAATCACTGTTGAGAGTGTTGGAGGGGGTAGTGGGGGATGGTTATGCTGGGATAGCAGGTGTAAATAGACTATCCTGGGGTAAACTGGGACATAGAGTCATCCAGAACACAGAGGGGGCCCTGCTCATCTCTCCTGCTTTACCTCCCACCCCTTTTCCATTTTTGTACATGCTTTTCCCACTGCCTTGAATTTTCCAGACCACCTGCCCCTTCACCTGGATGGCTCGATTGGTCCTCTAGGCCCCTGCTTTGGCTCCTCTTCTCCTAGGAGCCATCCCTTGACCTCTTAAGACCAAGCTAAGTGCTCCCTTCTCGGTGCTCTCCCTTCCCTTGGGTTGACTGCAGCCTTAGCAGTGACCATGCATGCTATCTTGTGAACGTGCCTTTGTCCCTCCATAGATTGCTAAGCTCCTTGTGAGCAGAGATCCCGGTGCTAGTTGGCTCTCGATATGCATGATATGAGTAAATGTGTGTATCTCCCCAAAATTCAGATGTTGAAATCCTAACCATGAAGGCAATGGCATTAGGAGGGGGCGCCTTTGGGAGGTGACTAGGTCATCGGAGTGGAGGCCTCGTGAATGGGATCAGTGCCCTTACAGTAGAGACCTCCACCACAGGGAGGAGGCGACCGTCTAATGAACCGGGAATCAGGTCGTCACCAAACACCAAACCTGCTGGTGCCTTGATCTAGGACTACCCAGCCTACAGAAGTGTGAAAAAATTTTTTTTCTGTTGTTTTTAAACACCCCACTCTATAGTAATCTGTTATAACAGCCTGAACGGACTAAGACAACATAAAGATGAGAGAATTTACGAACTCCGAAGGCCACTGGAATTGAGGAGCTGGATATCTGGAGAGATTTCGAGAGATGGTATTTGAGCTGGACTCTGGGTGATATTAGGAAGCCTGAGGGAGGTGGGGCACAGCCAGAGGTGCCTGAGGAGGGCTTTGGGATACATGGAATGCCCCTGACTTAGTCTCACTTTGCTCTGAAGCTCTGGAACAAGATAAATTGTTATCATCTTTAGTGGCTGACAAGAAAAATATAATTTAAAGCATAATGAATAAGGGGGAGAGAACAGGGCCTGGAAGGAAGATGAATAAGGCTTTCAGGGTGATGCTGATGTTTTTTTCTGTGATCTAGATGCTGGTGATCGACATGTTAAAATTCATTGAGCTGAGAGATGCACTTCTTTGTATGCATATTATACAAAGTTAAAAAATAGGAGACATATTTTCTCTCTAAATCCTTTTTCCAAACTTGAAAATCACAGGGTGTTAAGTATAAAAAGTCCAGCCTCCATCCTTCCCTGCCCCAGCCTGAGCATGAACCTGAAAAGCCTTCCATAGGCTAAATATACCTGAGAAGCTTCTGTATGGACTTCTGCCGTTGCCACGGCATTAGGATTTGGTGACGTGGGCCCCACAATTGAGCACGTCAGAACGAACCAGCTTGCTAATGGCTTAGGTGCAAGTTCAATGTTTCTAAGATTATGCTTTCATTTTTAATTGTGCATGTGTTTCCAATGAAAATTCCAAATGTGTATTTGAGCGCTCCACCCATTTGGGGATGTTCACAAACATGCTCCAATACACCGTGTGTGTGTGTGCGTGTGCGTGTGCGTGTGCATGTGTGTGTGTGTATGTGTGTGTGTGTGTATGTGTGTGTGTGTGTTCAATTTGAAACACACACTGCCCAGACATGCATATTTATGGCTGGGCCTCCTCTCCCTTTAGTCTGCCTGGGCCCCCACTCTCTCCAGCCTCGTGCCCCCTATTTCCATTTTTGTTTTCCTGGAAGCTGACTTGTATAGGAGCGTCTGGGAGTTCTGCTGGCCCATCCCTGTGGTCCTAAATGACACTGGCTGCTGACATCCAGTGGCTGCCTGGCTTCATTACAGATGCAGATTCTGTCTAGCTCTGCTGGACCATGTCCTTTCGGAAGGGAGCCTTGCCCAGAGCTGCCTAGATGACCCTACCACTGACAGAGGGTAATAGCTACTTCTTTGTCTTAAGCGTAGGCTCTGTCTAGCCTTGATTGTTCCATCTTGTCAGGCTTCGAGGGACCAGTGGAGGCCGGAAGACCCCAGCCTGATTTCGAACAGAGGACAGAGCACACCCCTTAAATTCTGCCCTCTCAGTACCCCTCCTCTCCTGCTCCTCCCTTCCTGCCCGGTCCACCTCACCTCTCCCTTCTTCCACCTTAAAGGCCTAATGGATAATCATTTCCTGACAGAAAACTCAACTTGAATTGTGAAACAGAAGCCATTTTCAAAAGAAACCAGCTCCACATTTTATTATTTTTCCAGGGAAAACAGGTTTTGCCTTTCCCTAGGCCTCCATGCCATGGTAGGATATGAGTTGTGACAGGCCTGAAACATATTCAGAACAGTAAACGTGAACCCTGGCTGCAGCACCTTCATTTAAACTGGGGGCATTCTAGGCAGGCGGTGTTCACCATTTCACTCTGAGCACAAGTGGCTTCATTTCAGAGGAAATCATTCCTTCTGAATCTGAGACCGAGAGAGGGAGAAACAGAATACAAGAAGGAAGAAAGTTTGGTTTCAATATGTGAAACTGGTTCCCCTGGGGGGAACTTTAATTCTTGTCAAATGTTTAAGCAGAATGCAGAAAGGAAATTTTCCACGTGTGCAGATGCGTTCCACGGGGCTGCCACTTGGGTGTCTGTACAAAGCCTCTCACTCTTCTCCGAGGTGCTTCTGGAGGGAGAGAGCCCAGGGCTGGCCTGGGAAGACGGAAGGGAGGGCTGCCTGGCAAAATGACTGAGTGGCTGTGCATCCACAGCCAGCAAGATGCTCCCTGTCCTTAGGAGTAGGACACTGAGGCTGGGGCAAGATGGCCAGAGGCCGGCACTCAAGAGAGGAGTGTCCCCTTACCAAGACGCACAGGGCTGAGGAAGCTCCTTCTATATCTCTGCCTTCACCTTCGCTCTGGCTGTGCAAACTCTGCAGGGCGCGAGGGTCTGTGTGCCAGTGGGTAGGCCAGACAGGAGACCTTGACTCCCCCAGAAAAGGGGTTTAGAAGATGGTTTCCTCCACTGATCCCACTGGGCCGGCTGTATAGATGGAGCCGTGGTTACAGTCATAAAAAACACACACACACACACACATTTCCCAACTCTAGTTGCCCATTGCCCTTGAGCTAGAGCAGTCAGGAATTCTAATTATAACGGGCAGCTTCGGGCACTTGGGGGCGTAGCTGGTGTTTTGAAGAGGAAGGGGAGACTTGGTGGGGTGAGCTGGCAACTCGGCAATGAGATGGAAGCACCACAGACGTTCTCCCTATGAAAATAAATCACCCCGCAGGTAGGTCAATATTTTTTAGATAAACAAAGGCTGTGACAGCCCCAGAGTTTAAATCGAGTTGAGCTAGGAAATGAGATTCTATTAGATCTCTTTTCCAAGATACAAATGGGACCCTCAGTTTTGGAGGAGCTCAAAGGAGTTTTGTGGGGCAGAACTCTGGGCATCATCTCCAGGGACAGCTGGCTTCTCTTAGGCTGTGGGATTCACTCAGGTGGTCCCACTTCCTACATGACCTCCCACAGCATTGTCTTGGCCTTTAGACTGAGGTGTGTCTCCGTATTTCCCATGTACCTGTCTCATACTGCTGTTTATATGTTTAAAATCTGTCTTCCTAGTTGGACTGGCAACTCCCCAAGAGCTGAGTTGTCTCGCCCCTAGATCCCCAGTGCCTACTTCGGACTGGCACATAGTAGGTACTTAAAGACTCTTTGCTGAATGAATGAATGAATGAATGAGCCCTCCTGCGTTCTACTAATGAAGAGTTTTGGGAAAACAGATGAGAAAAAAGAAGAAGTGGAGGTTTTTTTAAAAGCCCAACTGGTCTAACTTGGCTTAGCATGGTTAGAAAAGAGCTCTAAAAGCAATTTTAAAAAGAGCTCTAAAAGCTGAGGCCATTTTCAGCATGAGCTGAAAGAAGCCTGGGCTGGGCATCTTGAGGGTTCACATTGTGTAACAGGATGCCTGTCCTGCTATGCGAGGGTGTGGGGTTTGATGAGTTGGTTTCTCGAGGAGAGTTGCCAGAGGCACAGACAAGGAGAATGCGAGAAGGGCCAGCTCCACGGAGACCTCCCAGGAGATGAGATTACACCAGTCGCTGGGGTTGCCACAAATCCCCCTTCCATATTCTCCATGGAGGCTCAGGGATTTTCCATTAAAATGCAGGTTTATCTCAGAGGACAACCCAGCAAGAGCTTAGGAAATGGGTCAGTTTAAATTTTTCAATGGTCAACCAAAGGCACCTTGGTATCTGAACAGAAAAGCAAAGGATCCCAAAAGGGAAAGCAAGGAGGATGCCAGCAGCAAAGGCAGCAAAGCAAATGGATTCACGAGAAGGGAATTTAGAAAAGAAAACTGCTATGGCACTGCCAGCAGAGGTTTCTATATGAGATTTGGTTTCATTTTTTTACAGCATCTCCAAGCTGATAGATGAGGAACTGCAGTGGACACTCTATGCAATGATTGCAGCAAAACATGTGACCAAATGTCTGACAATATTTCATAGAAAGTATGGTGAAATACAGGCTGGATGATAATGGGATTAGCTGGATCTGAAATTGGTGAACAGCTGAAGAGGATTAATGGTCGGCTAACATCTAGAGAGTTGTTTCTGAACTTTAACTTTTTATCAGTGACTTTTATGAGGAGAAAAATGTCAACGTTTCAAGTGAAAAGAAAGTCAAGAGAGATAGCCAGTGTCAGGGATGACAGATTCAACATTCAAATGTCATCAGCAATCTCAGATATTGGCTAAATGTTGATGGTATGAACCTTAACACAGAAAAAAAGTAGTCTTACATTTAGTCTCCAAAAAGTAAATTACAGAAGAACAAGATGGAGGATACTTAGGTTGGCATAAATTCATAGGAAAAAAAAGTTGGAGAATTAAGAATAACTAAAACGTAAGCAGAGGAGGGAGGATAATGGAGGAGAGTTTTCAAAAACCATGAGAAATGACTGAGAAAATAGGAAGTGTTGCTTGGCGAGAAAAGTGTGGGGAAATGTGATTGCTCTCTTCATATGTTCAAAGAACGGTCTCTCAAGAAGAAAGAGTGATCAGGAGTGACGGGAGACAGACACGTGCAGCAAGAGAATGGAAGACCTTCTGGTCCCCTGTGGGACACTCTCGGGGGAACGGTGGCCTCGCATCGCCAATGACTTCCAAAGTTCCCCTCAGCCTTTTGATTCTGGGTCACTTTTTTAAAAGGCCTTTCCCTGCCCCCGTCTTGGCACAAGGACACACTCAGTGGGTCGCTGAGTTTTCTTTGTGAAGCGCTCATAGACCAAGCGGTTGCTCTGCCATGTCATAAAATATTTTTCCACTTCAGGACACAAAAGAATTTGTTGTGAACACAGAGAACCCCGACATGCTGTCGTCTTGCCAGCAGTCCCAGAAATTGTCTGAAAGGAAAAGAGGAGGAAGAGGGAGGAGAGAGAGGGGTGTTTCCATACCCTTCGTGCACAGGGCTCCTCTGGGCAGGTCTCATGCAATCCGTCTGGCCGGTCTCATGAAACATTCTTTTTTTGTACCTTCTGGGGCTGTTGAAGAGGCAGAGTGGAGATTTATAACAACAGTTGTTCATTCCAGCCCAACTGGTTTGGCACAGGGAGGAGCTATGTTTTTCAGAACAGCTTTTTGACATTCCTACATGAGCTGAAATGCATGAAAATCTTAGTTTTGAAACAACCAGATGTTTTTGTCAGGGAAGAAATAGATGACCTAAAGGAGACGGGGGGTGTAAACCTGGGGCCCTGGGAAGAAAATGGTACTGCAGGGAGCACATGTCTCTCTCATGACTCCTACCAGCCACTCACCATGATTAGCCTACTTGTACCAGAGCCAGACCCCACTCAGCATTTTCCATCCCAAGGTTCCCACTTGGGCTGTAATGCTGCTACGGGTCTGGAAGTTAAGGAAGAATTTCGCCGTCTTCCATCGTAGACACTGAGAGAGGAGAAAGGGGATGGGTGGGAGCAGAACCCCGCATGGCAAAACTGGCCCAGAAGAAGCAGGTACGCAACGGGCTGCAGAAGTGGTAGAAATAACACTGAGCCTGGAAATCAGGGCCCTGGGTTCCCCAGCCATGAACTTGTCATCTCTCTGAGCTCCAATTGCACCATTTGTAAAAAGCGAGGAGCTTGGAAGAGATGATTTCCTAGCAACTTTTCAGCCCCCAGATTCAATGTATCTCTGATTCTTCTCTTCCTTAGAACAGATAATACATTTAAACTAATCATAAGGAAATACCTTTACCATTATCAGTTATCAGATAAAAAGTGGAGAAGTATTTTTTTCAATAAAGGTGGCTTTTCCTAATTTAAACAGCATAATTACTTCAGTAGATTCGTTGAGTTAAAGCTTTGTGGTTGTGACCACAGTCACGAATTTTTCAGCACTGTCTTGATTTCGGATATCCTGACCTGCTTTCACACCGTGAGTTCTGATTTTCGGTTAAGAAAATATGGTCAGGTAATTACAAATACTGGTGGGAAAATGGAGAGGGGCCAGAAGGCATAGAGTTCTTATTTCATATGACTGTTTTCTCGTCAGCTCTTCATGTCTTTCTGGATAAGACTTTTTTAAAGTTCTTGAGCAAGAGAAGTCGAGGAGTCACATATCTCCTCCCTGCCCCCCAGGTCTCCAGGAGTTCTGACTCCCGGTCCACGTGGCTAGGATGTTGAGCTCCCCCAAGTATCTATCTGCTGCCACTGATGAGAGCCAAGAGTTCTGGGCATCCTCACCGTTGCGCCTTGGTGGTCTGGCACCTGCTACCATTTCCACTCTTGCTACCTCTTTCCTCTGCTTGGTTATAAGAGGAAAAGGACCCTGAACAGGAGATGCAACTGAGAACGACTTGGACAGAGAGAACTGCAAGTGCCCGTCTTCATTCGCAGCTGCCGTCTGCCCTGCGGGTTTGACTTCTAGAGCCACACATCGAACTCCAGGGCTGCCCTTCGCCCGACGAGCCCTAGCTTCCCATGGTTCCCGAGTGCTACCAGCACCTGGGTGATTTGTTTAACATCGCTCTTGTAAAGTTGCTGCCTCTCCTACAGCCGCGTCAGCGTGCCTCCCTCTTCTCCAGAGAGAGCCAAGAGAAACTATTAAAAATGTGTTTGAAATTACACATTCCCCGCTCTCCTTGACAGAGGAGCTTTGCAAAGCTCGTTAAGAGAGCTGGAGAAAATTCCACATCACATTTCTGGGTTTATGGTTATTATTTTGCATGTGCTGCTGAGCTAATAGAATGTGACTTCGGACATCCAAGATCCAAGAGAAAATGGCCACCTAAGTCCGGAGGCTTTACAACCAGAGCAGCAGAGATGGCTACCATTTTGGCTATTCACCCCCATCTGCTCTGCATGCAGACTTCTTGAAAGAGATGAAAGCCAAGGAGACAGAGACTCAGAGGAAAGGATTAAATTAGGCAGATTTGGGAATGAGTTCTTTTTCTTTCCACCTCCTTCTTCCTTCCCCCGATCCCCCGCCCCCTTCCCTTGCCCTTTCAGACGTTGGATGGACTGATTTAAGCTTATTTTACAGCTTTTCTCTGACTCTGTGAAACTGAGCTCTACCAGAGCCGGACTCTGAGACTTGTAAATAATCTCCTGGAGGAGGCTGGCTAAGTGGAAGCAGCCTGTTCAGTTCAGTTTTCTCCTCCAGTTACCATCGATGACCTCCAGACATCTCAGTTTCTTGCATAATCCTTGAGCGAGCAGAGCCACCTCTCCATTGCCTCTGCTGGAAAGAATGTCATGCTTGACCTTCTCCCTTGCAGGACAACGTGTGAACCAGCCCAGCTCAGATCAGGAACCACCGCGTTAAAACCTCGGATACAGACCTCTTGGCTTTATATCTTCTCCAGAAGATTCGAATGCCTGGGGAATGTATTGCTAAGCAGACACATTAGAAGTGAAGTTCTCTCCTACCTCATTGAAACTGATCTTCTGCTATAAAAACCATGGAGCCCAGTGAGGTTTACATCAAGCAGAATGTGAAACAACACCATGTGACCTTAGGCCATGTAAATAACTTTAACAAGCAAAAGCTAAAACACACCACGTCCATCTAACAAGAAACATATATTGAGGAATCAAGCATGTGGGAGAACTTCAGCAGAATTTTTTAAATCCGTTAGAAATGGGTGCTAAACAGCTCAGAAGTACGTGATTTCCTATACATTTCTGAAGCAAAAAATGAAAGACTTATGCCTATGAATGTAACTTCATCTTGGATGAAGAGTGTAGACAACACGTGTCACTCTTTTCTTCCAATTTACCTGTGCCCTCGGTTCTTGATTTGCTATCCCATGGTTAAACAAGCCGGCGGTCCCCGATGGATGTTCACCATGGTTTTCTTTTCATTCAGATTGAATTCAGATGCTCACCATCTGAAGAAACTGGAAGAGAAATAGTCCTATCCTATTCGATCAAATATATTTCTTGATAAAATAAATGCTGAATTCTTAACAGGGCAGTATATAGCCAACACCAAAAGGATTACTTATTCTTCAAAATTCTAAGCAAAATTTCAGGTCACAGAGTTAAAAAACAATCTCCAAAAAACAATTCCAAAACTACATCCATCTGTCTGAAAATACCTCATTTCCAAAACTCTATTGTAAGCTTTTTGTTTTCCTAGATATGTTTTTTCTTCCATTTCAACTTTTACCTAAAACAACAACCAATCTTTACTCATGAGAATATCTCAGGAGAGTTTTTCATACCAGAATATTTTCTCTTTAGGATTTCTAAGTGCCCTTACCCACAAAGCGGGATCTTTTTGTTTGTGGTAATCACTGCCGACAAAGACATGGCCCTCTTACCTGAAACTCTTGTGCTTTTCAGATTAACATCAACTTTATATTCAATTAATTATTCCAAGTTCACAGGCTTTGAATATCATCTTCATCTGTCTGTTGCTGCTGTGGAGGAGGAAGTGCCTAGCATGCAACCCGATGCCCCTAAAAGGGACATGGTCCTTTGTATTTAAAAGGCACGCGGGACACTCGGTGTCCAGAGAGCTTGGGAGCATCCGGGACCTGGCGCACAGCACATTCCTCAGATGTGGGGCTCCAGTGCATTGTCCCCCGTCCAACTGGAGGATGGCAGCTGGCTAGTGAGGAGATCGCGGATGAGTCTTGCAGCTGGAACTTGAGCTGTTGGTTAGGAGAACTAGCATTTTCTAACTGGCTGCAACCGAAGCCTTTCTCTGAGTCAGTACAGAAAGTCCTTTCCTCAAAATGTACAGGTGATCAGAGCATGGAGGGCAGAACTGGGTCCCCTCAAATGCTTCATTCACTATGAGACAGAGAGAGCTGAAAAGAAGACCTGCCCACACAGGAGCAGAGCCCCGAGAGTGAAGTAAGGAGCACGTTTCCCAGGCGGGAGCATGTGAAGCCTCAAGCAGCTAGCTAGCTCTTCCATCTCTAGGCTCCAGCCAGTTAACTTTGCTTTCCGACCGGCTCCAGGTACTTGCTGAGCTTTGTCAGAAGCTGATTTTAATAAAGAGGAAAGTTTCAGAAGAAATTTCCTTTGAAGTGCACACAGGATGTAAGGAGGGAAAAAATGCACCCGGCGGGGCCCAGCTGGGTTCTGATTTGTCTGTTTCCTTTTGAAAAGCAGGGGTCTCAGGAGTAC
Organism: Macroglossus sobrinus; assembly: GCA_004027375.1. NCBI lineage: Eukaryota > Metazoa > Chordata > Mammalia > Chiroptera > Pteropodidae > Macroglossus > Macroglossus sobrinus. The sequence continues at coordinate 14,365 of PVKZ01002409.1, forward strand.
ACTGGCCTCACACCCTGTGACAGGCGCAGAAGGTCACCGTGCCTCCAGCCTGTCTCAAGGCTGCTCGTGAGTGGCAGGGACTGGTTGTAGGGGAGAAAGGGTGGGGAGGGGACAGATAGGACACAGTGCTGAGATCCACTCCAATCACATGCATGAAATCATCACTGTCTAATAAATAGAAAAGATTGAAACAGGTATGTTAAAGTATTTGTTCTGGAAACAACAATTGAAGGGAGAGAGGGGCAACTGTAGGTTGAAAAAAAATCAGTTTATTTGGTGAAGAGAGTTTCTTAATGCTTTTCAAAAGGGAGGGAGAGAAGAAAAAAAAGGAGGGCTAAGTCAGTGAACTCAAGTGTGGAAAGAATGAAACTGAAGTCCACTGGACATGCAGAAACTCAGCAGTTATTCTGGGGACCACTCATTCCCATGTGACTTCGCAGCTCTCACTATAGTATCTTCTTAGAGCTGGGCTACTTACCAAATTAACACGTGGAAAATCCTCTCATGCTTCAGGTGATATCTGCAAATTTCGTATCCCCAGGGAAGCATACTCCCCCGCATCCCCCACCCTGGATTCCTCCACTAGACCAGTCTCCTGTTAATGTCTGTCCAACACCGATTTTCTGTCTCCCCCACTGGCCTGCCAGCCATATGGAGGAAGGAAGTGTCAGTGACTGTTGATCCTCAGCCACCAGCACAGTGCCTGGCATGTTCTCTCATTCATCCACTCATTCGTTCGTTCATTCTTTCAACAAATGTTCACTATGCTCTTTCTATGTCAGTGGTCCTCAACCTTTTTGGCATCAGTGAACCGGGGCTCCTATGAGAATCTAATGCCTAATGATCTGAGGTGCAGCTGAGGCAGTGATGCTAGTGCTACAAACACAGATAAAGCTTTGCTCGCTCTCCTGATGCTCACCTCCTGCTGGGTGACACAATTCCTAACAGGCTGCAGATCTGTACCTGCAGTGGGACAGAACAGGTGGGATGGACCCCTGTTCTATGTAGCAAGATCTGTGCCACGTACTGTGGGGCACAAGGCAGAAAAAGCCTTCTTTGGTCTCATGGTGCTTCATTTCAGTGATGGCGGGCAGGGGGATAGACAAACGAATGAAAGTTGCTAAGATTGTGGATCTCAAAAGTCCTCATCATAAGACAAAAAGGAAAAAAATTGTAACTATGTATGGTGATATGTGTTAACTACACTTTTTGTGGGGACCATTTCATAATGTATACAAATACCAAATCATTATGTTGTAGACCTGAAATTAATATAATGTTACGCGTCAATTATACCTCAACTAAAATAAATTTGGGGATAAGAACGGGGATAAGGACAGGAATGGAAGAAGAGAGGCCAATATATAAATAAACAATTGAATGAAAAGGAGAACTTCAGATACAGTTAAGTTCCGTGAAGGAAATAAAAGAGCGTGATACGTTTCTGAATACAGCCCTGGCTGAGGGGTGGCGACAGGAGGCCATCAGATAGAGCTGTCAGAGTGGTGATGCTCGAGCAGAGATAAGAGCGACAGGATGTGACCAGAGCAGCAGTGATCTTCATGACAGAAGATTGTACACAGTGCATACTCCTTCAGATAACAGAGAACTGGGCACATGTGTGGAAGAGGAAGAATATCTCTGTGGCCGAAGCTCAGCGGGATCTGAGGAGAGAGGCAGGAGAGGGGTGGGAGGAAAGACGTGGCAGGTCGTGTGGGTCATGTGGGTCCATGATGAGGAAGTTGAGTTTGGTTCTGACCTCATGGGAGATCACCAGAGAGCTTAAAGGGAGCAAGACGTCAGCATAATTTAATAAGCTTTTATTTTAATATAAACGCCTCTTGTATAAGGGGTTTATGGACAATTTAATAAAAATGAGAAACATCCTAGTTCATGGATTGAAAAATCACATCAATGATCTTGGTATGGTTAGTAGGGCGTCTTCAAACAGCTCTCGGTGGTGACTACTTTATTTGGGGATATCTTTGGAGCAAGTTAGGCAGAAATTCTGGTGGTCAGAGCAATGTTTCAGGAACCTAGGATGATGATTTAGTGACTCTGGCCAAGGCATTTGAGGGGATCCCCACTGCAGCTTGCCGGAAACTTAGAAGAGAAAATGTCGGAGAGAAAGAGGAGGAAAAAGGTGACTTCTTTCATTGGGATTGTTTGATCTGCTCCCTTCCTGCAAGGCTGAATTTACCAGTGAAATTTAGTTATTTTCTGCAGCAAAGAAATTTATTTCAACCCTATTAACCTAGCAGGGTTGGGCGGGGAGCAGCCATAGCTAGTATTACAGACTATTGCTTCTCCAAGTTACTCTAAAAACATTCTAGTACCTAGGAGTGTGTGAGGGAGACCCCGAGAAATGCAGCCTGTTCATCAGAAGCTAAGACTATGTTAAGTGTTTTACTTTCTATTCCGTAATATACTTAAGCTCATTTTAAAATTTAGAGATTATCGTGTTTAAAATATTTTGTCAACTATTTTGCTTTTCTCTTACAATTTTCTGGTTAAAAAAAAAAAATCCCATCTCTCCAGGATGTCTTGGGTGACCTGACACATTGCTGCCGACCCCAGGGGTGCCTTTTCTCCAGTGGGAGAGCTGAAGGTCAAGGTCCATCACCACTCCATGCCCCAAGAATTAGGTGCACAAACCAAAAAGATGGTAAGTGGAGGGTTGGCCTGAGAGGGGGAGGTGGGAAGGGAGGAGCTAAGAATCCCTCCCACATGCCTGGATTTTTAGATGGTGCGCAAGTCCTACATGGCACCCCTCTCTCCAGGGTGAACCCCTTACTTCCTGCAGGACACTCAGGGTCTGGGATCATTCCAAGTCTTACAGATACTGCTTCACATGTCAGACCGACCTCTCTCCTTCCTCACTGCTGATGAAATGCTGTGAGCTAAGCGTTAGTAGAGAAAAACCAAAGTATCCCACACCTTCTCATGTGGGTTTGGATGAATCGTCCCTGAAGCTCACGTCAGTTTTTCTGTTTTGCAAAATCAGTGCAGTTTCTCACTTGTCGAGCCAGTGCCACCATCCCAGCCAAATCAGCCATCAACTGTTATCTTTACTCAACTTCAAATAATGAAGTAATCTTGTTTTCCTGAAACGTCTTGAAAAGGTTATTTCTAGGCTGACACTCTGCTTGCCAGCTTTTATTTAGAAACACATTTTTTATATATTCAGTTCAATTTTCTGGAAGAGAAAAGGGCCAAGAAAGAGTCAGTAAAGCAGCAGCAAAGGTTACGAGAACTCATCTGTTAATCCCCAGGCCCCGATTAAACTCCAGCCATGCAAACACAGCCTTTGTCGGCGGTGCCACTGGCCAGACCCTCTTTCAAAAGAGACCCTTGTTGTCCTAGAAGGTTTCGAGTTGAAAAGAAAAGCTTCTCAAAGCCATCAGAAAATGAAAATCAATCTAAGTGCATCCATGTAGCACAAGAGTGTCAGAATTCATAATTAGGGGTCATAAATCTTTTTTGCAACGGAGCAAAAATAAATAAGCTCGAGCAAGCACAAATCTAAAGGCAGCAGGCGTACATACACTCCAAGTGTCAGCTTGAATTTATTTCTCCAGTTGGAAAGAGGAGACTTTGAGAGCTGGCTGCCAGTCTGCAGAAGAACCTCCTCAGACTCTTCTTCTGGCCCAGACAAAGGTTTGAATGTTGTAGGGAGAAACCCAAAGAATAACACAGGAAGCTTTTGACTTCTTACACTGAAAAGGAGTTCTTTGGAAGGGGGAGGGGAGGAGAAAAAAGAGAAAGAGAACAAACTTCCTCTATAGTAATCTCTTGTATAATAATCCAAAACGCCTGGCGCATTAAAACCAAATAGCAACAAACAAAAGAAAAGCCTGATTTACAGTGTGTGTTTTGACACATCTGGAGGGGGTTTAGCAAAGACATTCACAAACCCTTTTAACTGCATTGAGAACTTTGCATGGACAACAAATAGACGAACATAAGCACGTGCACATGTGTTCACGCAATTCAGAGTGTAGACGTCTGAGTACATAATCGCCACCCTTGTGAATGCAAACACCATTATAGCATTCAGAATGGAGGGGATCAACAGTAATGGAAGTTCCCGAGAGTTCCACGTGGAAAAAGCGTCACGGAAAACAGTATGTGCGGAACGGATTACTTGTCATTCCACTTCGCGGCACGAAAACAAACTTCTGTCTCTTCTGCTGTTACTCCCTTTCAGGCATCCAAACAGAAAGCTTCAAATTAGCCAAGCAAGTAAAAGAGCCACTCCGGGAAGATGCTCTGGGAGGTCGTCTTCTGCAGCCATCTTTGAGCTTAGAGCGGGGGCTAGAAGTTGACGAGCTGAATCCACATACAAGTGTCTCCTCTGCTGGGTCCTACGGCATCATCCTGGGGTCACCCTTGAGCGTTTATGTCTCAGTTTCCCTCGTCTGTAGTATAAGACCTTTCTTTCTTACTGAATCTTTTTTTTTTTTTTTTTACATTTCAGGTAAAATTGTTAAGATATTAAAAGCATTTTAAAACATGAAGTGCTTTAAATATACAAGAAGTATATGGATCCCGAATTACTCTAGACAGTCCGTGCAGAGGGCAGAGGGCAGGAGATTACCTGCACAAAATAGCAGGTTTTTCCATTTTCTCTTGAGGTCAGTATAAGATGGAAGGTGGTATGTGGAGGAAGGAACAGGTGACTGGCTCTGGATTTTATGCAGCCAGCTGGACTGGAAGGACTGGAGCTTGGGGACATGGATGGGCTTGCCTGATAGCATCCTGCCTGTAGGAAACTCAGATGAAACCTGATTTGCTAGAATTGTAACTTCACTTTTCAGAGCCACCTGTCTCTCATTGTGAAGAAGAGCTAGAAAAGTTGACTGGCATTTGGAATTATTCCTTGGGGAAGAAGATATCTGAGCTTTTTGCCCAACTTTCTACCATTTTAGAAGACAAAGCCCATCGACTTTGTACGGAACCACACATACACTTTTTTTTCACTCAAAGGAAGCACCTCATGGCTTCTCTTTGTCATATCGAATTGCCAGCATCACTACTCTTGTGTTTGGGGGCCATTATTAAGTAAAATAAGGGTGACTTGAATATCAGGACTGCAATACCATGACAGTCAATCTAATAACTGAGACAGCTACTAAACTTACAGTGTGGAGACACTGGACAGAGGGAGACACTGGACATTCAAGTCAAAGGTAAGATGGAGCCAGACAGCAAGAATTGTTTATTTAGTTCTGGGATTTTTCTCTTTTAATATTTTTGGACTGCAGTTGACTGCAGGTAACTGAAACTGCAGAAAACAAAACGGATAAGGGGGTTGCATTGTATTAACAACGTGCTGCAAGCTGAGGCTTGCTCTCTTGAGCCTACGTCATGAGAAGAACACGTCCTGGGGAGCTTCAACCATCCCAGGAAAATGGGAAACACCTGAAATGCAGTTGGACGACTGAGATGGTTAGAACTGCCCCCGCTGGCCCCAGCTGACCGGAAGACACATAATCCAGAATAAAAGTTTATTTTCCTATGCCACCACGTTTTGGAACGGCATGTTATGCAGCATTTTGCAACAGTAGCTGACTGATATTAGTCCCCATGGAAAATAGAACAGGTCATAAATTATAAGTCAAAGACTGATGTTTGGTGTGTGATCACATTTTATCGATGTGATTTTATTGATCCTCATTGACATTCAGTTGGCATCCCAGATTCCCTCAATATATGAGATACTAAATGTAAATTACATAGAAGAAAACTAGATATTTAAAACTTTTTCCCTCTACAGAAATGTTCATACTCTAAAGAAAGATTAATGAACCCTCATAAAACCATCACCCAGTTTCGACAATTATCAGCATTTTACAAAATTTGTTGCTGCCACCCTACCCACTGTTTCCTTGAAAATTAGATCTTTTAAATTCCAGATCCACGAGAATATACCTTTGGTGAGTTCCTAGAGTCAATTAAAGTAGAGAAGATTCTCTCGCACGCAGGGGTTCTTAAATGTGAGTTCGAGGGGTCCATGTATCTTCAGAAAATTATGTAAAAGTTTGTGTCAGTAAATTGTCTGTGGAGGAGGCCCACGGTGCCATCAGAGTCAGAAGGAAAGATCTACTTCTATGTACAACCCTCATCAGCCATTCTTGCCTGTTCTCTCCCACCCTTGTCAGACGCCAGCCCCTCACTCCCTCTTCAGGCAACAGAAAGCGCATCCTTGTGAGGGATCAGATTGCCTCGGCCTCAGAACTACAGACTCCAGATGGGCAGATCATTGACTTGCTTACGCAGGCAGAGAAATAAGACTAAGTGTCAGCTTTAATTTCAACAGTATGAGAAGTCACAATCCTTTAACTGATCATGAAGAACAACTCTGCCTTTCAGTGACAATCTCTTGGGTAGCTCAAGGGTTCAATTTCTGCATCTCAGCTGTCTCATACATCTGAATGGGGCTGCAAGCCCATCTCGTCGGCAGAGAGAAAATACCTCGGGGTGAGCCTAGGCTGGTGGTTCTTGCGTTTTAGAGAATATTCTAATCACCTGGAAGACTTTAAAATCCAGATTTCTGGGTCCCATTCCAGACCTACTGAATTGGCATCTCTGTAAATCTGCATTTTTAATGAGGCCCACAGACCACACACCGAGAAGCACTTGCTAAGGGGTGCCCAGGTCTAGAGCAACCATCTAATATTTAAAAGTAAGTCTTCCTTTCTTGAATTCGTATTTTTTTTTTCAGTCTGTAAATAGGGAGTGGATTTTTTTTTAAAAAAAAAAAAAGCCTTTAAACTCTCTACCAGCCTAGAAATCTGTGATTTCTAAGATTTCCAATTTCCTTTAGGGGCTGTGCACCTCTGCTAATTTGTACGACTGCGTTGTTCCACTGGGCTGGTTTGAAAGGCTTGAAAGAATTCTTATCAACCCAAACTGGGGAGAGTCAGCCAGAGTCAGGGCCCCACAAAAGTTATTCAGCGTACATAGGTGGCAGTGGCAGGTATGAGGCAGAGTCAAGAAGTATTTGAATTTCTAAACCAGTTCTTCCCAGGAGAAATGTCACATAAGCAATGGGAGCTCCAGAAGTTCTCTTCAAGTACAAAGGGAGTAAGAGTGTGATGAGAATCGCAGAGCCGAAGGACAGTAAGTACAGCCGCCTCCTCTCTGTGTTCGACATCAAGGCCACTGGGGCAATGTGGGTTTCATTAATGGCTCAAAGACAATATTTCACAGAGTTATAAGTTCAAGATGTTATTGAAAAACCCATATTGTGTTTTTTATCCCCACCTACCTCTTCCCCCAGGGTTTTTTTAAAAATCATTTTTTAAAGAAACTTTTTAACATGGTTCCACCCAAGTGGTTGTATTTCTAAGGGTCTGGGGCAATGCTCACAGGGACCCGTGAAACCCAAAACGGTTTGGTAAAAGGATGATGCTATTTCCTCTGCCTCTCAGGGGGAGTGGGGGGAAAGCTGTGAACCCGTTAAGCACATAAGCAGGATCGTGTGGGTGGCCCCAGAGAGGGACACCTGTTTTGCTACTAAATGCAAGGTTACAAACACAATTTTTCCACAATACTGTCCTACCTGAAGCTCAGCCAGCACTGCAAAGCCAAAGGGATTTCTAGAGAAATTTAGAGCAAGATCTTGTAAGGTCTTAAAGGCATGATCTTGGTAAAGAGCCACTGAATTGAGAGGAAAAGTCTACAAACATTCTTTTTCATAGGTGCAGACTATTCCATGATGTCTATACTGCTTATCGGTGGATATAATGGCATTTGCACTTTTTTCCATTATAAACAATGTCATAATAGATAAATATACGTTAATGTATATTAAACATTGCTTTGATTTCTGGAGGATGGGTTTCTACAATGGATTAAGAGTATTTGCAAGCAGGGACATTGAACATCTCATAAATATTGCCATACTCTTTTCAAAAACGATACAAGTCTTATTCCAATTAGAAGTAGGTACAAGTGACTTCTTACTCTTCTGTGAGCAAGGTTGCTTCCCCCTCACACTCACACACACACACTCTTTTGGAGATAAAATGATTTTATTGTTATTTTTATTTGCATTTTTGTGAGTCATATGAGCATATTTGTATGTTTATTGGTCATCTCATAAGCACTTTCTCTTCCGTGAATGCCTGTTCACACCCTTTGTCATAGTAGATTATTTTTCTTATAAATTTGTAGAAGCCGAATAACATTAACATTAGCTCTTTCACACATGTTAATAATGTTTCTTCTTAAACTTGTTTGTCTTTTAACTTTGTTCTTAATTTTGTCCTTGGAAATGCACAGATTTTTAATTTTTAGGTAGTCAACTCCTTATACATTCTTTGTTTCCCTAAAGACTTATCCCACCCAACATAATAAAATACATATCTTAAATTTTCCCCTCAAATATTTACAGTTTAAAAGATCAAGAACTTCAACTCATCCATCTTAAATTTATTTTTGTGGCTATTACGTGAGGTTCAGGTGTCAGTTTAGACTTCTGATAAACGACGTCAGTCATGACAATGCCATCTAGAAAATATCACCATTTTCTCTGATGAACTGAAATGCCCTATGACCACATATTACAGCCCATGAACCTGTTTCTAAACGCTCCGTTTTTTTAATTCCTATGACTGTGCTACACTTTTTTATTTACAACACTTTCATAGTAAATTTTAATATTCTGTATTTCTTCTAAAAAGTTTTGGGCTACTCTAACGTATCTATTTTTACACAAAAACTTTGAAATGCTTTGTGTATTTAAAATTACACACTGGAATTTTGATTGGAATTGTATCCTATGCAGTAATTAAACCATCACATTGAACAACGGTAGGTTTTTCCATTTATTCAGGTATTTTCTATTGTCATTTAATATTAATTGATGTCTTCATTTGGGTTCTTAGTCCAATATTAAAACTGAGTTGTTAATACGAATGAAATTTTGCCATGCAGGCAATCCTCATTATTGGCAGATTCTGTATTTGCAAATACACCTACTTGCTAAAAATGTGTGAGTGACTCGCTGCACTTTCACCGTCATTCACGGGCATGTGCAAAGTGGCAATGAGTTTGAGTCACCAGATGTGCAAGTTCTCAGCTGAGGTTGAATAAGGCAATGCTCTGCCTTCTTGTTTCAGCTTTTCTACTATAAACAAGTGTCTCTTTCATGGTGTAGTTAGTGCCATGTTGTTTGCATTTTTGTGTTTTTTGTTGTTGATTTCACTGTTTAAGATGGCCCCCAAGCATGGTGCTGACGTGCTATCCACTGTGCTTAGGTGTAAAAAGACTGTGATGTGCCTTAGAGAGAATATATGTGTATTCAGGCAAGAGATTCAGGCATGAGTTCAATGTTAGTGAATCAACTACTTGTGTTTGATCTTCCAGAGCCCTAGTGAATCCAAACAGAAACACACATAAAACAAGGTTATGTATCGATCAGTTGATGAAAATATTATGACCAGAGAGGTTTGCAGGAACTTAACCTATCTGCTATCTCCATATTAGATTTTGATATCAAGATTATGCTAACTTCACAAAATTAATGAGTAAGCTTTGCATCCTTTATATGGCATGGAATAATTTAAATACATGAATTCTTTTGGGGGTGCTGATTAGTACTAAAGGTTGAAGAATCACTCTATTCTATTTTCCAACTCAACAACATCCAGCCATATTGTCAGAAATTCTTCAACATAAGATATTCCAAACGTGTTTGTACTAAATCTTTTATTATTTAAATTAAATAGTAAAATTCCAATAATATAAAATTGCTTCAAATGTGCATATAAACCCCCTTCCATTACAAATTTCCTTCTGAGAAATTAAAATCTGAAAATTAAATCTCAAAGATTTAAGTCCCCAAATCTAAAATTCTTAAGTTACTGTCCAAAAGATTTAATATCCGAAAGCTTTCACCCTTGTGGGTTAAAAATAAAAAATAAAAAATAATGAAGTTTAATATTTGTCCTCCTCTCTATTGTCTGATTATGCTCAGCATCACTAGATGGTCCTAGACGTTTGGGTCTGTTGCTCAGACTCTGGCCTGTGGCTGAAAGGGTGTAGTTCACTCTGGACCACTGACGTTGAACTAGCCTCTCATACACCCTGCCTTTAAAAGGTCTAATGTGTTCAAAGAAAGGAGAAAATATCATAACATTGACATTGCATCTACCAACTGAGGAAGCAAGCCAATCTGCAACCCAAAGTGCAATTATTCCAGATAAAATTATGTCCTCAGTATCCATTGCTTTTCACCATCAGAGTCTAAAGCAAAAATTTACTGGTGTCTGAAAAAAAGGAGCGAATGGAGAAAATCTTGATTCAATTCCCCAGGATACTGGTTAGTCTACATCAGTTGTGCAGAGTCCACAACCTGGAAATTTAATCTCCATCAGAAGAAATCTTTCATCAAGAGATTAAATTTGGAACCATGACTAACATATATAGGGGAGAAAACTACCTATACACACCATGTCCCCTTTTCTAAGGTGAAAATGCTATGTTCTCAGTAATGTTTCTGCAATGATGCAGTTCCAGGCAGTGAGTCATATTTGAGGAGCCTTCATTTCCCATCCTGCATATATGGTCATCTAAATTTTACGTTTTCTCTTGGATAACCTGATGTTGTAGTGAGCGTGGCTCTGTCCAAGACGTACTTAGCATTCTCATTTGAACAGGCATTTTCAATGCTGTATTATAGCAGCTCCTCCACTGAAGTCTGTGAAACTTCTCTGTCAGGGATGGTTTCTCTTTTACTCTCCATGTCTGTTTCAGCCAGAAGGTCCAAGCTGCTCTTGATAGTTGTGTTTGATCTCCCAGAGCCCTGGTGAAGTCCATCCTTCTCCCATGGGCTGCTTCTCAATGCCGTGCACTGCACAATTTGGGTCCTGGGCATCTAAAAGCATCTATATTTGATACACCCAGTGAAGGGTAGCCAGATAAAAGTCAACACACTAGAGGAAATATGAAATTTCAGATCAACAACAAAGACTTTTTAGTATATGCTCAAAATTGCATGGGATATAACCTAAAAACTAAAAATAAATTTGAATTTATCTAAATTCAAATTTAACGAGCATCCTGTCTTTTTATGTGTTCAATCTGGCAACCCTAATCTAGAGCTAATCAGAGCACATGGAGGGGGTGACTCCTCAACCTGAAGACAGCCACTTAAATTTAAGATTGGCTCCTCCATACTTTCCTCCTTGGACCTGGATGAAAATGACATTTGGTGCCAACTGATGTGGTGCTGCCTATCTAGGCTTGGCAGCCACATTAACCTAGAACCTCACTGGCGTTCTGTAGAGTAGGCAAAACCCAGCTCCTGTGCAGTTTAAGAGCAGTAAATATTGTTCCAACTACCAATACCTGAGGACTAATTCTTCCTTAGTCTTTCCTGAAGCCTTTTGTCCCAGTGAGAATCAAGGTCATGTTGCAATAGACTGAATCTTATACCCTCCCTTCACTACAGCCTGCACACCTGCTGTCTAGCTTAACACCCCTGGCACACACACAAATTGCATTAGGTAACGTTGGCCCTGACAGACATCGGATGACTGACTGCTCATCTGCATAAAAAGCACCGCATGCCTGTGGATAAAACCACTCAAAGTGCAGTAGGCTGCCACAGGATAATGCAGCATGGCAGGCTCCTGAAAAACTTGAGCTTTAAATACACTAACATTTACCTAATGGGACTTCCAGAGCCAGAGCTGAAAGACGGGAGAGGAAAAAGCATCGATTCATTACAAACAAAATAAAAATTAAGTAAATTCAATACACTTATGTAAAAATACTCAATTTCATTTACAATGTTTTCTTCGAACCTTTTGGGGCCTATATATTAGGCAAAAATCTTATAGATTTTATAACCTGGTGTTATCAAGGGTGTGAGAAAACGGCTGTTGTCATATAGCCTTGGTGAGTATAAATTTAAATGGCCTTGTTGGACAGTAGAAATTGCATAAAAGAAGTATGTTTATAATAAAGAAAAATTAGAATTGGCTAAATGTTGATTAGTAGGGACTAATAATTATGATACACTCTTACGATAAGCAGAATGAGAGTGATTAAATTGTCTGGATTGATAGACAACTAGATAGACTGATAGACACATGTTCTAATTGGCCGCTGAGTTATCTAGAATAATATGGACATGTAAAATAAGAACCAAATATACATTCCAATTAACTGTAGCCTTCCAAGACAATTTCTTATAATAAAGTAGACATGTTGTGGGATGCCACCTGTCTCATTTTAATCTCCTATCCTTCGTCTTCTTTGAATCGTCACAGGGGACAATTCACTCTGAGTCTGAGCACTTTCCCTTGGGGATGAGGTAACCAGGTTTTGTGGGGCCTACATATGTACATTTTGAGGCTCTCTGTTAATAAAAAAAATTATAAATATCTTGTACAAATGTTAAAAATCATTGGACCATGTAAACCCACTGCTAGGGCGCCTCCCATGGCCATGGCAATGACAGAGCTCAGGCTCAACAGGGTGCGGCTGGTGATTAGTCAAAGGGGTAGGGTGACGTGGGGAGCCTCGTCCCAGTGCGCCCTCAAAGTGTGCCCTCCAAGTGCACGCCTGGGCAAGGGCTGGCGGTAACTAATCAACTTCACTGCCCCTCCTGGGGAAAGGGGGAGGCTGTTACCTCACCCAGTGAGGTGAGCCAGGTGAGGGGAGCTGCCTGGAGAAACACTCAAAGAGATTGGGGTGGGCAGTGGGGTCTCGCATCAGCCTACGTGACACAGACAGAACAGAGGCTTTAGGGCACGGTAGTCCAGGAGTCCACGCTTTCACTGTTTGGGGAAGGTTAGTAAATATGAGTTCCAGGGACACTGTGGCAGGCAGCTGCACAGGAGAGATCTTGAAAGGACCCCCACCAAGGGGGCTTCCAATCCGGATGAGGATATCAAAGAAAGAAGCAGGGGTGTCATGCCGGGGAAGGAGGGCGAGGATGGAAGGGGCTAGCCCGAGAGTGTCATAGTGCAGGGCAGATGTCCCCACAGGACGTCTCTAACCACTAATGTCTTCCAGATAGTCAGAATTTGGTGGTCTACATGACAGAGGGCAATTTGACGCTGCAGAGAGAACATTGAACAGCACCATCTATGCAAGCATTCTTTCTCCCCATTCCTTGTCCCATCTCCACTCAGAAAAACATCTGTGAGTGAAGAAGTGAGAGGTCGAGGTGGAGCATGAATGAAGCACAGACGCCCACCCCTCTGCCCACTGCAATTCCTGAACCATGCCTCAGGGTCTGAAGAATGAGAGGAGGAGCTGGAAATTAGAGATGAGGCTGAAGTTTTGTGCTGTACTGACTGGACTTTTAACATCCGAAATGTGACAATTCTCACAGCCAAAAGTGAACTGAAAGCTGTGGACTCCGCCAGAATTTCCATCAACGGGCACAGAAAGGGAGATCGGAAAGAGCTTGTTGAAAGGGAGTGGTGAGGGAAAAATAATTCACAGATACACCGAGAATAATGTTTAACCAAGTATATGAGCTCCTCATGGCCCAGTCAAGCTGACACATAAAATTAACCATTACAAAAGATTAAAACACAAGTTAAAAAATAAATAAGATGTTTTATGACTGTTAAAGGATCTAGTTCTCACTTGATTTTTTTTTCTGCTTCTTAAGATGGCTTACTGTGGAGGATCTACCTATTTCTTCATTAGGGACACCATGCACTAAATATTGTGATTTGCAATAGATTATACAACTCACAGATATCATACATGCGTCTCTTGATTCACATTCAGAGTTCTGACAACCACCAACAAAAAAATTTTTCTTTCATTCCATCTCTTGATTTCCATCCCCATCCCTTCCATATTTTCCTAATAGAGGCAACTGAAATGTGTAATCATAATTGACACTGATTTCTTTATGGACCGCTTTCAACTGAAGGACGTGGATCTCTAGGGAAACAGATATACGACTGCAGACATTAGTGCTGGCTAAAACTTCCATATAAGAGTTTTAATTTTTTTATCAACATATACAATTTCCAAATATTTATAAAGTCATGAATATTTAAAACTCATCATAGATTATCCCTTTCTTGTAGCAGAGTTTACACAAACTTCCCTGATTAGTAATAATATGCTTTGACTCTTAAAAATTTCTTCCATTTTACTTTTCATACCAGTGTGACATTATTTTACTGGTCACCCAAGTTGATGCTGTATTCCCAAGCTGACATATTTGTCCCCTTCAGTGCCACCCCTAAAACATCTAAACACATCAAAGCTCCCTCACCAAGATACTTTCATTCAGCAAACAATTGTGTGCACAATTATTAAGGATGAGTCTGGACATTGGGAAAATTATACTGCGGACTTAGTCAACAATACATTGAGAGATAAAGTAGTCAAGACTTTTGAGAGAAATGGAACCCATGGAATAGAATAGATAAATAGATAATGATGATGATAGTTGACAGATGATTGATAGATGATAGATAGATTGATGATAGAATTATTATAAGGAATTGGCTCACACAATTATGGAGGCCAGCAAATAAAAAACCTGCAGAACTGATGTTTGAGTTTGAGTTTAAGACCACTGTATAACAAGGAGAGCCAATGTTCCCATTTGAAAGCCATCAGATAGGAGAATTCTCTCTCACTTCGAGTCAGTCAGCCTCTTTATTCTAGTCAGAACTGCAACTGATTGAGTGAGGCCCACTCATATTATGGAGAGCAATATTCTTTCCTCAGTCTACCAATTCAAATGTTAAGCGCATCCAAAAACACCTTCACAGATACACCGAGAATAATGTTTAACCAAGTATATGAGCTCCTCATGGCCCAGTCAAGCTGACACATAAAATTAACCATTACAAAAGATTAAAACACAAGTTAAAAAATAAATAAGATGTTTTATGACTGTTAAACAACAGAGAATATAAATCTGAAGATTTCAATCACATGGTGATATGAGAGGAAGTGACCGGGGAAGGAAAGAGGTTAATATAGGTATATATTTAAGTTATAATACTGTCTCAAACTTTAAATATATCAGTATCCAAATGCCATCTTGTGGCTGATTATTCACATTAGGTTTCATTTACTTGGTGCCATTCATCTCACATCTGTTAAAATATGTTAAAATGTTGTTTGGAGTCAATGGAATTGCCTTTTTAAGGCTCCAGCGTTTTTGTTCCTATTTCATTTGTACTAGTAGTAGCAAATCCATCTTGATGGGTTCAGGATACTAGCAGCCATGCCGGTTTCACTCCAGATTCAAATGCCTTCTTTGCTTGTAATATATTTAATTTAAGCATACCATAAAATAAAATACTTATGGTCAGTGTACATGAGAATGCCATAACAGAAATATTTACGCATTTAAACTAACATACACAATCACTTTACAACCCCTATATTTAGTGCAACAATAACATCATTCTGTAGAATAAACAGGACTAAATTATTTCCCAAAATCTAGGCCTCCATACATAGTAGCCTGCATTCTTGGCCCAATGTTATCATCTTTGCTTGTAACTTCATACAGTCTAATAAAAGACTTGTTAAAAAAACATCCTGGGCATGTCCCATAACCCATGATTTATCTTGAAGACATGTTTTCATTACTGTATAGGTCAGATCTTTACATTCTTTTCACACATATACACACACCACTGCTTATATCTGCATTATTCAGAAAGCCTAGTGAATTTAACAGAATTGTTAGCTTTCTCCTTAATAAACAAATGTATCAAATCCACACATGGTACATCTTAAACTTATACACTGTTATATGTCAATTATATACCCCAGTAAAATAAAAATTTTAAAAATATTCTACAAAGCAAAAATGTTTATTAAATAATTAAATCGCACTAAAGGACGTTTATAACATATGTAAAAGGTACCACTACAACAAAATATAAATATTCATGTATATTAGTTTCCCATTGCCCTATAGCACAAACTTAGCCTTAAAACAACATCTATTTATTGGTTCACAGTTCTGTGTGTTGGAAGTCCAGCATGGTGGGGCAGGGTTCTCTGCTTGGGTATCACATGGCTAAAATCAAGTTACCAGCTAGGCTGAATTCTCATTGGAGGCTCTGGGGAAGAATCAGCTTCCAAACTCATGTTTGTTGGCAGAATTTAGTTCCTTGCAGTTGTAGGATTTAAGTACTCCTTTCCTTGACATGTGGCCCCCTCTACCTTCATACCAGCAATGGCACGTCGGTTGGTCAAATCTTTCCAACGCTTTGTATCCCTGGCTTCCTATTCTGACCAGTAGGAGAAAACTCTCTGTTGTTAGAGAGTTCACGTGATCGGATTAGGCTCACTCTGATAACTCTCCCTTTTGTTTAACTCGAAATCAACTGATGAGTAACCTTAATTACTAGTAAAATCCTTTTTACGACATTAAGTGACGTAATCAAACATGTAATGCTAGGGGACAGAGATCATTAGGGCCATCTTAGAAACCTTCTTACCACACATTGTATCCAGTATCCATGTAACATTATGGACGTATCATCAATCCCCTGTAAATAGCTCCCCGATCTTATCTTCTTACTATCCCGAATTCTGGGTCTAGCCTTCCCTTGCTTTCCTTTACCCTTTACCACATGTACATAATTGAAAATTAGGTCTAGATGAAATAATATGAAAATACCTTAGTGGTCAATTTTTTTTAACAAGAGTGCTAAAATTATTGGACATTCACAAGACAAAAAATAAAAAACAAACTTTGTCCCATACCTTGCACAACGTATAAATAAAATGGATCAGAGCTCTAAATGTAAAGCCTAAAATGACAAAACTTTTAGAAAAAAAAAGAGGAAATAAATGTCCGTCACATTAGATTAGGCAGAGTTCTTAAACATGGCACTAAAAGTACAATCCATATAAATGCAAATTGATAAATTGGGTTTCGTCAAAACTGAAAATGTCTCTGCTCTTCACTTTTAAGAGCATAAAAAGGCATGCTGCAGACTACGTGAAAATATTTGCAAATCATACATCTGATAAAGACCTTGTACCTAGTGTTGTAGCCGCCAGCCCCTGAAAAACACACGGACCATCAGAACTCAGTGAGTTATAGGAAACACGTTCTTTATTCAGCCAGCTGGGTATGCCAGGGGTACGCAGACTCCAAATTAAGCAGCCCTGAAATGTAGAGGTACAGGGTTTTTAAGCCCTAACCCCCATTCTTTAGTCTGTTTGAACATACAAGTCTATTTTTCTTCTTTTTACTAACTGTCAACTCACGGGTCGGTTGTGCAAGCAGGGGGTACAGAAGCAGAAAGCTTATTGTTAGAATGTTATGTTCCCATGGGCGATAGCCAAGCAGTAATTTTCCAACCAGCACACTAGAATATATAAAGAATTATCAAAACAACAATAATTTCTAAAATTCTCAGAAACAAAAAACCTGAAAAAAATTTCAACAGACATATCACCAAAGAAGATATATAGATGGCAACAAGACACATGAAAAGATGCTCAACCTCATTAGTTATCAGGGAAATGAAAATTAAAAGTATAAGATACCATTACTGATGTAACAAAACAGCTAAAATTTAAAAAGTGAATGGATAAAAGAATAGCCTATTAATACCTGCAAAACATGAGTGAAACTCAAAATGATTATTCTGAGTGAAAGAAGCCAGACAACAAAAGTACATAGTATGATTCCATTTGTATAAATCTCTAGAAAATGCAATCTAATTTATTGAGACACAAAGCAGATCAGTGTTTGCTTAGGGTGATGGGGAGAATCAGAAGGGAGGGTTGCAATGAGGCAGGAGAAAAGTTTGGGGACCTGTGCTGTGTTCGTTCTCTTGATTGTGTGATGATTTTATGGGTGTATAAATATGTTAAAACCTAACAAATTGTTCACTTTGTATATTTGCAGTTTATTGTATGATAGTTATACTAGCTAAAGCCATTTAAAGGACAAGAGAAAACAATTTACTTTGAATTTTACAAATTAAAAAATAAATTAAACAGTTATGAGTACATGCAAACAGAACACATCTCAGAAGGAAGTCACGCACAATTGTTTTTCTAATGAACCTCAGGGGAACACAATTTAATAAATAAAAATCTCTAGTTTATGACACACTGTCATCATCAGTTCATGCATGGTTTATTTATGTCATTGTTTATGTATGGACCATGATATGATGAACAGCATGAGCACCTGGCCAAATGAACAACTATAACTGGTCATCCCTTCTACTTGTTTTCTTCGCTGGCCTTCAAACCCTGCCTCGAATTACTAACAGTCTCTCAATATTTTAGATTTTATCTAACATGACTTTAAAAAGTTGTGTAGTTCTAGATGCCCCTTGAACATTTTTTAAAAAGAGGATTGTGTCAATAGCAGCACTATTCACGATAGTCAAGAGGTGGAAGGAACCCAGTGTCCATCGATGGATGAATGGATACACAAAATGTGATGTGCACAAACAGTGGGATATTATTAGCTTTAAGAATGAAGGAAATCTTGACACTATTACAGCATGGATGAACCTTGAGGACATTATATTCGGTGAAATAAACCAATCACGAAAAGACAAACACTATATGATTATACTTACGTGAGGTATCTAAAGCAGTCATACTAGTAGAAACAGGAGTTAGAAGGGTGGTTACCAGTGGCTGTGGGGAGGGGGATGAGGGGAGGTGGCTAGTGGGTATAGATTTTCATATTTGCAAGATGAAAAAGTTCTGGAGATCTGTTTGACAACAATGTCAATATACACAACTATTAAACTATGCACTTAAAAATGGTTAAACGGTATATTTTATGTTCTGTGTCATTTACCATATAAACCATTGATTAAATAAATGAATGCCAAAAAGAAAGGTATGCTAAACATAGTATTTTTCTCACTGACATTAATCATTATTCATAATGTTATCTGTAACTATAGTTATTTTCACTGTTGTAAAATTGTATTTTCCTTTTTACTTTCTTTGGTTTATTATGATAGTTTATTTTGCCTGGCATTAATTTTCAGCATTTATTTTTAAATTTATGCATTAATGGCTATAATTTTTTTCAATATATATTTTAATGTATTTAAGGTAATACGTGTTTTAATATAAAGTATTTCTGTTATGGTTTAGAAAATTTCCTATTTTTCATTATAATTTATTCTCTGTCCCATGCATTATTCAAAATTATAATTTAAAAATTCCGGTTACATTAGAATTTTCTAGTTACCTTTTTTGTTTATAGTAAATGTTTTCAGACAACTACAATATATAGGCCATTTAAAAAATGTTTATGTAATTGAAATATTGTCTTTTATTTTTAAGTATTTTCAAATCTTATTCATGATTTTATATTTAAGCCATGAGTTTTTAACAAGTGTTGATTGTTTAAATCTCCAAATAATAGAAAAATATAATACCTTATTTTGTCATTAAATTCTAATATTTTGGTCAATATAATACCTATTTATTTAGATTTGCTTTATGACTTAGAGAATAATGAAGTTTTATAACTGTTAAATATATCTATACAATCAAGCTTCTTAATTGTCTCATTTAAATCTATATTTTTGACTGGTTATTTTTCTTTATAACAAGTAAATGTTTGCTAAATTCTCTTCTACAACACTGTATCTTCCTGTAGTTTTATCAATTTTTGTATATTCAAATTAATTAGGTATACACATGTTTAGAAATTTTTAATGTGATTTTTTATCTTCTTAGTGAACTGAATATTTACCATTATTTCATAAACTCTATAGCCCTAATGATGCTTTTTATTTTAAAATATATTTTTCATATTTGTATATTTATTTTATATTAGTTAATAAGCTATACCAGCTTTTCTACTTCTATATAGCCTTAGGTGTTTAGGTTGTCTTATAAATCAGTACATAACTGGATTTTGAAAATCCATTCCATCAATCTCTATTTTTGCACTGACAAGTTTTGTTCATTCATATTGATCACCAGATAATAGGAACGTGGTTGGGAAGAGCCCCTTCCTTTTCCGTCCAGCCCCACCATTTATAGGCTCTCACTTCTCCATGACCTGCAGCAGGAAGATGGGACCATAGTGTCCAGCCTCCCCAATGGTCCATCAGTGCTTCCAGACCTGACCCTTAGTGTTGTTACCCCCACTCCCACCTCTACCACCTGAATGTCCTTATCTTACTCCCAAAACACTGCAGTGCTTTCTCAGAAAAGGAAAGGACCCATGACTCTCCATGTCTTTCTTTACTTGATCAAAACTGTAATGTATGCACCAGGAATTACATGACCTTTGTACAAGCTAATTGACATTTTTTTAAATTCATGACTTGTCTTATTTTATCTCCCAAATTTTATTTCTTTGGTCTTTCTTTTGAGAGTGGTTTGGGGCTTAAGAATTAAAATCAGTAATATGTAAGTTTGCTCTTATATGTTCATATTCCTTGGTTATCTACATTTTCTATTTTTCTTAAAATAACTTTAAACTGTGTAATTTATTTTAAAATAGATGTCATTAAATTTCATCCTAGTATTTTTCAATTAATCAATTCTTGCAACAAATATTTGAGCTTATTAAATGTTCTAGGATGACATTAAGTTCTAATTGTTTAATAGTGCCTCTTTTGTTTCTTTTACTATTAGTATGACGATTATAGGGCCAAGCAGAGTGCACCTCTGGGCAGGAGAATCTAGGTGAAAATAATATAATTAATGAGTTTTGATTTTGCTACCGGGTGTTCTCTTTGAGTTTTTTCAATCCAAAGCTATTAGAAACAGGATAAAAACATTAGCATTTAGATTAACAGCTGGATTTTGTTTTAAATATTTCCTTAATTATAATCTATTTAATTTTTTGCAGTTGAAGGGATTTCTGTTGTTATTGTTATTGGTTTCCAGAAAAAAATCCCTTACTTGTGTTTTTCATATGACAATCTTGTGTTTCTGGAATGCGGGGCTCAAAAAAATGATGTTATTACTCTGGAAAGCTGTCTTCTTATTATGCTCTTCTTAAATTTTACGCCCAGGCAAGAATTATCTTTTAGTAATAGGTCTTCAAGAATTTTTAAAAATGAAATCTCAATATATTATGCAGAAATAGAAGTTGCCAAAACTGAAGAAAACTCAGTGAATCTTGGGGAAAAATTATTCAAAAAAAAAAAAAGCAAGTAAATCTTGCTAGGGTGCTTACTTCCTCTCAAAACTTAGATTTTAGTCCTTAGCAACATAAGAGCTATATGAACATAAGATGTTTTTTCTCACCTTTCTGCTTTTTGAGAGACTGGCAACAAAGCCCATCTATAACCAGAATAGTAACAACTCTCAAGGAGCCAAGATGGCTTTATCATGTCAATAAAGACCAATTTTGATTTTAGGGCTCCATACTTGATATACTAAAACCCTTCAAACTATAGAGACTCAAAAAGCCTCCTGGACCTAGTTTCATTTTAAGCAAAAAAAAAAAAAAAAAAAAAAAAGCAGAAGAAAAACTATAGAATAGAATCATGTCAATGATAAGATGACTCTGGTCTCCATGTAATGGAAATGAAGAAAAGGATACAGGAAAAAGGACCTAGCTATATGCTGAAACTAGGTTGTCCTGGAATGATGTAGCTGTTCTTTTGCTTGTCCGCCCTTTCTTAGGAGCACAGTTTGTGGAAAGAACGTTGGCCAGATCAACAATAAAAACAAAACAAAGAAACCCTTCTGTTTTTAATGTAGAGAATGGATGGCATCCTTTGCTAATAAGTGTTTAATTCTATCAACAACTCCAGTTAAATATATTAAATATGGGCTCTATTATCAGATTTCACTGTTTCAGAAAGATGCATCTGTTATATACACAGAAAATCAGGCCATCCATCAAACATGAAAGCTACACAGGACACATTGTGTAGGCAGAGGGCCTATCCCACTCTACGGCTAAGTGGCAAAGCTCTGCCATGTGGTTTTCATCAAAGATCTCAAAAGTGCATTTCACATTATAATCTAAAGAGACGACCCTAGATTAAATGCAGGCCCAGCACATGCACATTTTGGGATTCTGTAGAGGTATTTCGATTGTATAACATATGTAGTCATTTCTAGTACATAAATTGGATTTTTACAGACCCTTACAGAATCCATAAAGAAGCCTACTGAATTTCATATTTTGTCTGACAATACTTTATATAAATGTTGACATTTATCCTTTGAATTGTGTTCATTGGGTAGTAGGGCTTCTGCATTCCTATAGGATAACTTTGAGATATTACTGATGAGCAGCAAGGAACAAAGAAAGGAAAAAATGTGCTCGGTAGGGATAGTGGGAGTAATGGGAGTTAAGTGGAGGAAGTGGTAAGACCAACATGGAAAGGGCAGAAGGGTAATCAGAAGTCTACCCCAGACCTAGGATGCCTCCTCCTTACCTGCTCCTGAGGCCACACTGCTATGCCTCATCAGCCCCAAGACAGAAACCTCTTAGCCTCCTAAGGGAGAGAGAATAATGATTCCTCAAAGATGCCCACATTCTAACTCTCAGAACCAGTGAATATGTCACCTTACATGGCAAAAGGGACTTTGCAAAATTGATTTAGTTAAAGATCTTGAAGTGGAGAGATAATGCTATATTATCTGAGTAGGCTCAATGTAATCACAAGGATTCTAATAAGAGAAGGAAAGGGGGGTCAAGCTTAAAGATGGACATGTAATTACAGAAGCCGAGCTCAGACAGATATTTGAAGACACTGCACTGTTGGCTCTGAAGATGAAGGGTCATGATCCAAAGAATACAGGCAACCTCTAGAAATCAGAAAAAAAGTGAAAAAATGGATTCTCCCCAGAGACTCCAGAAGGAACATGGCCAAGTCAACACCTTGATTTTAGGACTTCTGACCTCTACTACTATAAGAAAATAAATCTGTGCTGCTTTAACCTACTAAGTTTTCAGTCATTTGTTACTGCAGCGATAGGAAACTAATACATCTCTTCATCCCAATGAAAGTTACTGATTTATAATGCTATTTCTTCAAATTTTGATGGGCCTTTCAGACTTCAAAGTTTATGCTTCTGTGATTACTAACTACGTGACTATAAGGGAAACTTGTTTCTTCTTCTTCTTTTTTTTTTAAATATGCTGAAAGTATATTCCTCTAAATAAATTATGAGCTCTGATATAAAAGATTCTCAAAGCTAAAAATACTGGGGCCATAGAAAAGGGGTAGTATCCTACATACATTTCAGCTGAGAAGGATGATGGGAGCCCTGCACCCATAAGACAAGGTAACCACATAAGTTAAGAAAAACTCATCTTCATACACATCCTCCTCGACTTTTCTGCACAACTTTGGGAATCTATATTCATATCTAGGAAAACAAGAATTCTCAACTTGCTGAAGGGGTACCCATCACCTAAAAGCACTGAAATTAAAATCTCTCCTCATAAATATAAACATATACCCAAGAACTACCAGGTACCTGAGCAAAATTAACAACATGAAACAGAACTAACATTATAGGAAACAGAATTTACAAAAAAAATCAGAGGAAACTGCAAAATAATCATTAGTATCCCCAGATTGTTGAGAGGATATTACAACAACAAAGAGTCGATATGAAAAAGTGATCAGAGTGGTTGGACGCTAGGAACGATTGTCATTCTCCAACTTCACAAAACAAATCTCAGTGTATGAGTTAATTATATAATGGAAGTAAGTGAAAATTAGATTGGTAACCTGAAAATACAAGCTGAGGGATTTTTCTGCATTAAGTGAAAAATTTTTAAAGTGATGAATTAAGAGGAAAAGGTTGAAGTATGCCAAAATTCCTGACTGTTCAGGTATGAGAGGCAGGTAAAAAAGATGGATTGCCAATGTTTATAAAAAAAATTAAATGTTACTAATTTTAATAAAAATAAGATGTATAACTTTTAAACTACAAAAATATTGAAAAAGGAAGGACAGAAGAGATGAAAGGAGGAATGAAAAGATGGGGAAGAGAGAGGAAAGAAGACAAGAAAAAAATAAAATATGTTAAAAAGAAAGTACAATAAATGGGAAACATACACCAAGGTAAGAGGTATAATACTAAATATATAAATTACTGAAATAAAAATAAATGGGTTAAGTACAACAAAAACAAACAAACAGAAACGACAGAGATTCTTAGTCTGACCTAAAAACAGAAACAAAACTTATATTCAGCTGTTTGCTGTTTACAGAACTGTAAACACATAATAAAATGACACAAAAAATGAAAAACAATGAAGTGGAAACAGATAAACTAGGTAAATATTAACACATTGGCACTACTAACATCAGCCAAAACATAATCAAAGCAGAAAACACATTTTGTTAAAAAGATATAAATAAGAAAAGTACCCTCTATGTAATAGGGAGAGACATTTTTAAACTCATAAGCAAAGGACGCCCTATTGGGAAAAATAAGGACTGAGAAATGAGACTGGTTATCATATGGCACACTAACAACGCTCACACTAAGCCGGTTAGATGGGTGAAAAGATGGTGGCAAATGATCACAAACTATGCCCCATTATGAACATTTGGGTATGCAGTTTTAAGTAAGAAAGGAGAGACATCACTTGTTTATTGAGGTATAATTTATGTAGAGTGAAATGCACAGATCTTAAGTGGACATTTCAATGAGTTTTGGAAAATGCTTCCTTGTGTTCCCTTTGGTCAATCCCCAACATCCTGATTTCCATAACCACAGATTAGTTTTGCCTGTCCTTGAAATTCACATAAGTGAAATCAAACATCAATGTCTGTCTTCTTTCAGTCAACATTGGATTAGGTTCATCTACTTTTTTGCATATATTATTCATTTACTCCTTTTCTAATTCAGAGTAGTATTCTATGGTGAGAATGTACTACTTTTTTTTTTTTTTTTTTTTTTGCTATTTTCCTGTAGGTGGACATATGGCTCATTTCCAATTTAGGATTATTGTGAATCATGTCAATACAAGTATTCTGTACAAGTTCTTTGATGTTTGAAAGTGGTGGGTTATAGGATAGTTAAATATTTAACTTTAAAAGAAAATTTCAAATTAATTTATGATAAAAACTCTCAACAGACTGGGTATAGAGGTAATGTACCTCCACATATGTGACAAGCACATAGCTAATATTAGACTAGTGAAAAGCTAAAAGCTTTCCCTCTAATATCAGGAAATACACAAGGATGTCCAATCTCATCATTTTCATTCAACATAGTATTGGAAGCCCTAACCAAGGCAATCAGACAAGAAAATAAATAAAAATTATTTAAATCAGAAATAAAAAAGCAAAGCTGTCTCTACTTATAGAAGACATGATATTATATACAGAACAGCCTAAAGACTACACACACACACACACACACACACACACACACACACACACCCTGTTAGAACTCATAAATAAAGTTGCAGGATACAAAATCAATATAAAAAAATCAGTTATATTTCAATACATTAACAGTTAAGTCTTAGAAAGAGAAATTATTTAAAATCCCATTTACATTTATATCAAAAAGAATAAATTTCCTAGAAATAAATTTAACTAAGGTGAAGAATTTGTACACTGAAAACTATGAGATATTAATGAAATAAATTGAAGAAGACACAGATAACTGGAAAGATATTCTGTGTTCATGGGCTGGAAGAATTAATATTGTTTAAATGTCCATACTAAAAAAAAAAAAAAACTCATACTACCCAAAGCCACTTATATATTCACTGCAGTCTTTACCAAGATTTCAATGATATTTTTTACAGAAGAAAAAATAAATCTTAAAATATATATGAAACCTCAAAAGAATCTTAATAGCCAAAGCAATTCTGAAAAAGAAGAACAAAGCAGGAGGCATCACACTTCCTGATTTCAAGCTACATTATAAAGCTATAGTAATCAAAACAGTATGGTACTGGCATAAAAACAGACACATAGACAAATGGAACAGAATCAAGAGCCCAGAAATAAACCCAAGCATATACAGTAAACTAATATTTGACAAGGGAGTCAAGAATATTCAATGGAGAAAAGACAGTCTCTTCAATAAATGGTGTTGGGAAACTGAACAGCCACATTTAAAAGAATGAAGCTAGATTCCTATCTTATACCAATCACAGAAATGGACTCAAAATTGATTAAAGATTTAAATGTAAGACTGAAAATCATATGTTTTCCTAAAGGAAAACATAAAAGGTAAGTTCCTTGACATTGGATTTAGTGACGGTTTTTTTTGTATTTGATAACAAAACCACAATCAACAAAAATAGCAAAAATAGCAAAAGAGACCAACAACGAAATGAAAAGTCATACTACAGAAGGGGAAAAATATATTTGCAAACCATCTATCTGATAAGGAGTTCATATCCAAAATACATAAAGAACTCATACAACTTGATAGCAAAAATTTAAAAATAAAAACTAATTTTAAATCCAATTTAAAAATGGTCAAAGGATCTCAACAGACATTTCCCTAGAGAAGATATATGAATGGCCAATAGGTACATAAAATTTGCTCAATATCACTAATTATTAGGGAAATGCATATCAAAACCACAATGAGATACCACCTCACATCTGTTAGAACGGTTATCATCAACAGGACAAGAAATAACAAGTGGTGGAGAGTTTGTGGGGGAAAAGGAACTCTTATTCACTGCTGGTGGGAATGTAAATTGGTGCAGCCACTATGGAAAACAGGATGGAAGGTCCTCCTTTTAAAATAGGACTATTATATGATCCAGCAATTCTACTTCTGGGTATACATTCAAAGGAAAAAAAAAAACAACACAACTAACTTGAAAATTCGAACACTAACTGTTTTATTGCAGCACTATTTATAATAGCCAAGACATGGAAACAACCTAAGTATCCATCAGTAGATAAATATATAAATAAAATGTCACACACACACACACACACACACACACACACACACACACGATAGAATATTACTCAGCCATAACGAAGAAGGAAATCCTGCCACTTGCAACAACACAGATGGACCTTGAGGGCATTATGCTAAGTGAGATCAGCCAGTGACAGAAAGACAAATATTACATGATCTCACTTACATGTGGAATTTAAAAAACCAAACTCATAAAAACAGAACAGATTGGTGGTTGCCAGAAGTGAAGGTCAGGGAATTGGATGAAAGTAGTTAAAAGGTACAAACATGCAGTTATAAGTAAATTCTGGGGAGGTATCGTACAGCATGGTGACTATAGATAACAATATTCTATTGTATATTTGAAAGTTGCTAGGAGAGTAGATCTTAAAAGTTCTCATCACAAGAAAAAATTCTAACTATGTGAGGTGTGATAAATGTTAACTAATTTATTGTGCAATACACATTTTACAATATATAAATATCAAATCATTAGTTTGTACACTTTAATACAATGTTCCATGTCAATTATATCTCAGTAAACTGCGGGGAGGGGGACAAAATTATTTTTAAAGTGGTTGTACAAATCTTACATTCTCAAATTTGCTCTAGCAGTACTAGGCCCTCATTCTTATAATCTCTGTAGGATCTGGTGATGCTCCCTTTTTCATTTCTGATATTAATAATTATTTTCTCTTTTTTCATTATCAGTCTTGCTAAGGGTTTACTGAATTTATTAATCTTTTTAAAATTTCATCCAAGAATGAAAGGTAGTATTTGATAATTTTCTCTAGGTTTTTGTTTCCTATTCCATTTATATTGCTCTTATCATGATTATTTCTCCCCTTCTACTTACCTAATTTCTTTTTCTAAATTAAAGTGAAAACTTAGATTGCTGATTTTAAACATTTTTTCTTTACTAATCACTCATTTAAATCTATACATTTCCCTCTAAACTGCATAAGGTACATCCCACAAATCTTGATATATTGTTTTCATTATTGTTTGAAATATTTTCCAGTTTTTCTTATAATTTCTTTTTTGACTCATAGAACCTACAGAAATGTACTATTTAACTTCTAGGAAGCTGGAACTTTTCTAGAAATGTTCTTGTTACTGATTTCTGTTTTTACTGTTTTGAGGTCGGAGAATATATTCTAAGATTTCATTCTTTTGAAATTTATTGAGACTTGTTTTATGGCCCAGGATGTCATCTATTTTGGTAAACATTTCATGTGCTTTTTAAAAGAATGTATATTCTGTAGTTCTTGAGATAGTGCTTAATAAAAGAGGTTGCTACTGTTCAATTTTTCATGTGATTCTTATTTTTTACATACTTAAAAAAATTAAGTTCTGAGAGAGGGGTATTAAAATATCTAGCTATGGTTGTGTATTTCTCTGTTTCTCCCTTTAGTTTTGTTAGTTTTAACTTCATGTATTTTGAAGCTGTTCTGGATGCATACACATTTAGGAGTCGCATGGCTTCCTGACTTATCATTAAGTATTCCTCTTTATCTATTTTATTTATACTCTTTGTTTTGAGGTCTACTTTTCTTATATTAATATCAATCACTAGCTTTTTTACCTCACTATCTAAATGGTATGTTTTATTTTCATCCTAGCTATGTTTTTATACTTCAAGTTTATGTAGAGTTATAGTTAAGGACTGCTTGTTTATCCTGTCCGACAATCTCTCCTTCTTAATTAGTGTTTAGTTTTTTTACTTTACAGTATGATTAAGTTTGGGTTTACTACATGTTTTCTATTTTTGCATCTGACATTTGCTCCTTTCATCCTCCTTTTAGGTCAATCAGGTATTTTGAATATTCAATTTTAATTCCTCTATTCCTTCTAAGTTCTATCTCTTTTTACTAGCAATTTTTCATTTTTAAGAGATACAAAGAGTTATGGAGATGGATGCTGGTAATAATTGCACAATATTATAAATGTATTAAATGCCACTGAACTGTACACTTACAAATAGCTATGATGGTAAATTTCTATATATTTTTGCCACCATGAAAAAACATTAGAAAAAGAAAAGTGATTGCCAACTTCCCTTATAAGTTAATCAAATAAGTAAAACAACAAAAAGCTGGAGATCAAAAACACTGTAACAGAAATTAATAATGCCTTTGATGTGCTCATTAATAGAATGAATATGGCTGAGAAAATAATCACGGAGCTTGAGGATACGTCAACAGAAACTTACTAAACACAAAAGCAAAGAGAAAAAAGAATAAAAGAAATAAAACAATATCCAAGAACTGTGGGCCAAATACAAGAGGTATAACATACACATAATGGAAAGACTAGAGGAAGGAGGAAAGTACAGAAGAAATATTTGAAACAATAATGACTGAGAATTTTCCTCAAATGAAAGACAAACACCAAACTAGAGGCCCAGGAAGCTCAGAGAACATCAGGGTAAATGCACACAAAACAAAATAAAAACCTATATCTAGACAAATCATTTTTAAGCTGCAAAATATCAAAGATAAAAAATCTTGAAATCTTACCTATAGAGGAGCAAAGATAAGAATTATATCAAACTTCTCAGAAACCATGCAAGCAAGAAGAAAGTGGAATAAAATATTTAAAGTATTAAGAAAATAAATTCACCCCAAAGTCTCTTTTCTACACAATTATCTTGCAAAAGTGAAGGAGAAATAGACTTTCTCAAACAAAAATTGAGAGTTTGTTGCAAGTAAACCTATCTTGTGAGAAATATTAAAAGAAGTTCTTTAGAGAGAAGGAAATAACATACATCAAAAACTCAGATATACATGAAAAAAGAGCATAGAAGAATGAATAGTGAAGGTAAGATAAAAGGTTTTATGTTTCTTATTTGATCTAACATAAGTTTGTTCAAAATAACAACAGCAACAGTGTATTTGATTATGTATGCTTTTGTGTATGCTTATGTATAAGTGCAATAAATCATACCTGTGATATAAGGTATGAGGAGAAAGAATTGGGAATATTTTGTTTTTATAAGGAACTTGTGCCACCTGTGAAGTAGCACAGTGTTATTCAATAGTAGACTTGGATTAGTGGTAATTATATATTGTATATTGAAAATTCTAAGGCGACTACTAAAATAAGTTTTAAAAGAAGTATGATTAATATGCTAAGAAAGAAAGTGGAATCATATGAAATGTTTAATTAAACCTACGAAAGACAGAAAAAGACAAAAATAAGAACAAAGAGCTAGGGCAACAAAGAGAAAACAGTAACAAATATAGTAGATATTAAACTATATCAATAATCTTTGAAAATCAAAGATCTAAAAGTACCAATTAATAAACAGATTGTCAGAGTACATAAAAAATCAGACATAACTGTAAGTTGTTTTTAAGTAACCCCCTTTAAATATAAAGACACATATAAATTAAAAGTAAAGGAATGGGAAAAGATAAACCATGCTGATGCTAATCAAAAGCAAGAATAGCATTATTAATTTCATAAAGAGCAGACTTCAAAGCAAGGATAAACAGGGGCATTAGATAATGATAATGGGATGAATTCTCTGAGAAGACAAAACTCTTAACGTGTAAGCACCTATCAACAGCATCAAAATGCATAAGGCAAAAATTGATACAATTGCAAGGAGAAATAGATGCATTTATTATAGTTGGAGATCTCAACATTCCTGTATCAGAAATAGATGGACTCAGAAGATAATCAGTAAGGATGTAGTTGAACTCAACAGCACCATCAATCAACTGGATATAACTGATACCCATACACTGTTTCATCTAACAAGAGCAGAATGAATATACATTCTTCTCAGATTTACCTATAGTCACCAAGATAGACCACATTCCAGGCCATAAAACATATCATAACAAATTGGAAAGAACAGAAATCATGCATGCCCTTAGACATTGGACTGAAATTAGAAATCGATAACAGAAAAATAGCTGGTATAGAGTACTGATAGTAGGGGAGGCTGTGCATATGTAGAGTAGGGGTATATGGGACCTCAGTTCTTTTTGTACAAGTTTGCTGAGAACCCAAAACTGCTGTAAAAAATAAAGTCTATAAGAATGTAGGAGAAATAAATCAATATAGAAGCAAAAATTTAAAAAATAGAAACATTACCAATGAAAATGTAGATGTTATTACAAAAAAAAAACATTTTTAAAGTGGCAAGTATGATCAAGAACATTAGCTGTAAAAAGACTTTCTGAATCTTCTGAAAATGACTCTAACATTATAAACATATATTTATATCAGGCATGTCTGTCATGACTCGGTCCAGAAATTGTGTCATTTAAGCAAAGTAAGCGGAGAAAGAGAGGTCGTGCCAGATTTTGATGAAGAATACAATGACAGGATTGTCTTATAATTTGAAACATTTGGAGAAGGAAGCCTATTAGATTAAGTGTATTCAGTATACTGGAGTCAAAATCATCGAACAATTTAGTTTTAAAAGTTTGGTGGAAAATGAAGTGCAATTTTAAATCCTTTATTTTAACTGAGTGTTTCCAGAATACAGTTCTCGCTCCTAACAAAAAGAAGCCTAATACAGTCTCATCTTTAAGCTCTAAAATGACTTTAAAGCAAAAATGTAAAAGAAAATAAATAAGTCGTTTAAAGCGTTATATTAACTCAGTTGTACAAAATATTGGTGGCATCCTCATTCCACTGTGTTGCCTCTATTCACTCCCAGAAACTTCTCTTTAAAAAGGTAAAGGCTAAGCATAGGGAGGAAGCAATCCTGTCTTCTAAAATGCAGGTTCACTTATGCTTTCAATGTCTTCACCTTCAGCCAAGTGAGCTTCAGTAGATGGTGAAGTTCTGTCTGTTGACTTCAGCGTAAGCAGGCCGTTTCAGAACAGAAAGACTTGGATCTAATAAGAAGTAATAAGAAAGCGATCTGTGGCTGAAGTTTGCCAAGAAAAAAAAGAGGAAGGGAAGGAAGGAGGGGAGAAGGTGGGAGGATGGGGGAGGGGGGAGAGGGAGGGAGAGAGAGAGAGAGAGAGAGAGAGAGAGAGAGAGAGAGAGAGAGAGAGAGAGAGAGAGAGAGAGAGAGAGAGAGAGATCTGGTACACGCACAGCACAGCCTGTAAAAATTCTTAGTTGGACAGTTTCTAAGGCTTTGAACCTGACCTTCTCTGCAAGAATCCTCAGATAACTGAAGAGCTGCTGCCACCTCATGGACAAATGAAAGATCCCTGCCTTTTCTTTTATTGGACAAGTAAAAGAAAATAACTACAAACATTTCTTAGAGAAAATGCCCATTTTATATAATATATAATTTTCCTTTAAAAATAACTAATTCGATTTTTATAACCATAGTATTATTTAGCACATGCATATGAAAGGAATAAAATACAGAATCTCAATGTGTTATTATTTACTTAATGTTCCCCAAACATGAGTGTGCAGAGAAATGGTCTGATATGGCAAGCTACAATTCTCCTCTGAACACACATTTTACAAATCTAATGGCTAAATTTCAAAGAGAATAGCAAAGTTGAAGTTGATCTTGATACTCTCTCCACATCTACCTTCCATGTAACATACTGACGAACATCAAGTTTTTATTTTTTGTATTGCCGTCTTTACAATCTCAGCTCTTATCTCAAGCCGTGTGATCCTAGCAATAGAAATGAGCAAGTTCAAGAGCTAAACTACAATAATAAATTCACTTTCGAGGAATGTTCATATCTTAATAGTGAAACAAAACCACATATGTGCCTTTTTCTGCAGGAAGCAAGTATTCTATAATGTGGATGTGACCCAGAAGAAAACTTCAAGGTCTAAATGTATTTTATTTCCTGTCTCATCCTACTAGAATATAAATTCCACGAAAGTAGGGAACTCGCCTAATCTAGGTTTCAAGCAATTAAAAGTTTCTCTGTGAATAAAAGTGACATCCACTATTTTTTTTCACTAACAATTGTATCTTTGTTGCATTTCCAGGTTTATGAAAACATCTGATGCCATATGGATGAAAATTTCTCCACCCATCCACAAAATAAGATTGGTTTTCATTTAAATTTAAATTAAAAAGGATCTAAAATTCAATAAAATTGTATAAATTACTGAATTTACTTTAATTTCTTTTCGAATACGAGTCTAGAGACTATAATCCTTTGGAGTCAAGATCCATCTTGAAAAAAGAAAAGCTTCCTCTCCCCAACAAGCTTTATTAGGGTATAATTGACAGATATAACTGTAAGATATTTAAAGTGTACATCGTACATATACATACATCGTGGAAGGATTCCTCCCTTCTAGATAACTGACACATCTAAGAAGTAATTTATACAAATGATATTTATCACTGGAGCTTGACATAGGATTTCCGATGTTTGCATCATTTGGAACTCAGTTGACATTTGGAAATTTCTATTTAAAAGTAAGGTTTTTTTAATTTTGATCATCTTCTTTTGACCACACTCCAGGCCCCTCCTCTTTTGAGCTCTCGCTTAAGAGAGTTTGAAAACAAATCTGAATTCTTGTATTTTGCATAGCCTTCAAATTTTTCCAAAGTTGCAAGAGAATATCTAAAGTCTGCTTTCAATTTTATCACCAAGTCTGGTTTCTATAGGAACTGACACCTCCAAAAATAAATTTTACACACACGCACACACAGTAGGACGTCAATGGACGTTTGTCATATTATTCTTTATACCATATCTACATTATTTATATTTTAAAAAAATGTTAATGAAATAAAAAAATACATGCCTGCAATATTATCAGATTAGGCAAAATTTAAGGCTCAAAGTAACCAAGACAAAAAGGAAGTATTGTGTAATAATAAAAGATATATATAAAGATATATATAAAGAATATATACATTGTGTTTCTGTATGAACTAAATAACATAAAGCTAAAACTTCTGGAGCTATAGAAACTTGATAAAATCATCTATCACATACCCTTAATAAAACTTTTTCAGAATGTGATAGCTCCAGTGGACAAAATAAAAATGTTATAGAAGATGTGAATGATACATGTTATTTATACAGATGTAGCTGTATACATTTTATTTTCTAGAAATACATATTAAGTTTATTACATCCATTAAGTATTTATTTTTTGACTTTTTAAATTTATTGCGGTGACAGTTAATAAAATTATATAGAATTGAAGTATAAAGTTCAATAATACATCATCCATATGTTGCATTGTGTGTTCACCACCCAAAGTTTCCTTCTGTCACCTTATATTTGGCCCCCTTTACCCTTATTTACCTACTCCCTTTCCCTCTAGTAACCACTAACCATGAGTCTGTTTTGTCTTGTTCGTTGCTTTCAGTTTAAAACCTCACATACAAGTAAATCATATGATTCTCAACTCTTTCTGATTTATTTCGCTTAGCATGATAATCTCAAAATCCATTCGTGTCATCACAAATGGCAGTATTTCACTTTTTCTACTGGCTGAGTAAAACTGCATTGTATTTATGTACCATATCTTCTTTATCCAATCATCTGTTGATGGACACTTTGACTGTTTCCATGTCTTGGCCACTGTGAATAATGTTGCTATGAGCATGGGGGTGCATATACCTTTACGGATGTTTTCGAATTTTGGGGGTAGATGCCCAGAAAAGGGATTGCTGGATCATATTGTAGTTTTATTCATAATTTTTGAGGAACCTCCGTACTGTTTTTCCATAGTGGCTGTGCCAATTTATTTTCCCAGAAGTCTGAGGGTTATTTTTTCCCACAGCCTCTTGTCCTGTTGATGATAGCCATTCTAACAGGTTTGAGGTGGTATCTCATTGTGGTTTTGATTTGCATTGCCCTAATAACAAATGAAGCTGAGCATCTTTTCATATGTCTCTTGGATATTTGTATGTCTTCTTGTGAGAAGTATCTTTTCAGGTCTACTGCCCATTTTTAAATTGGATTTTTTTTTATTGTTGTTGCATTGTACAAGTTTTTTGCATATTTTAGATATTAGCCTGTTATCGGAAGCGTTGTTTGCAAATATCTTCTCCCATTCGTATGGCTGCCTCTTTGTCTTGATGGTTTCTCGTGAATGTGCAGAAGTCTTTAGTTTGATATAGTCCCATTCATTTACTTTTGCTTTTACTTCCCTAGCTCTTGAGGTCAAATTCATAAAATTCCCTTTAAGTCCAAGGTCCATGAATTTAGTACCTGTTTTTCCCTGTGCAGTTTATTGTTTCAGGTCTTATATTCAGGTCTTTGACCCACTTTGAGTTAATTCTGGTGTATGGTGACAGCAGTCTAGGTTCATTCTTTTGCATATGGCTTTCTAACTTTCCCAGCCTCATTTATTGAAGAGGCTTTCTTTTCTCCATTCTGTTTTTGGTTCCTTCGTTGAAAATTATTTGCTCATATATGTGGGGGTTTAATTCTGGACTCTCAATTCTGTTCTATTGGTCTGTGTCTGTTTTTTTTGCCAATAACATGCTGTTCTAATTATTGACACTATGTAGAATAAACTGATGTCAGCCCGAGTGATGCCTCCAGCCTTGTTCTATTCCCTCAGGATTGCCTTGGCTATTTGGGGTCTTTTGTTCTTCCATCAAATTTGATGCTTTTTGTTCTATTTCTTTAAAACATGCCATTGGGATTTTGATGGAGATTGAATTAAATCTGTATAATGCTTTAGGTAATAAGGTCATTTTAACTATGTTGATTCTTCCAATCCATGAACACAGAATATCTTTCATTTATTTGTGTCTTCTTCAATTTCTTTTAATAATGTCTTATAATTTTCAGTGTATAGGTCTTTCACATGCTTTGTTAGGTTTATTCCTAGGCGTTTTATTATTTTTGTTGCAATTATAAATTGTTTTCAATTTCTTTTTCTGAAAATTCATTGTTAGTGTATAGGAACACTATGAATTTTATATGTTGATTTTGTGTCTTGAAACTCTACTGTATTTATTTATTGTTTCTAATAGTTTTTTAGTGGTCTTTAGAGTTTTCTTTATAGAGAATCATGTCATCTGCAAATAGTTACAGTCTCACTTCTTCATTCTCATTTTGGATGACTTTTCTTTCTTTTGCCTGGAGCTTCTAATACTCTCTTGAATAAGAGTGGTGAGAGCAGACAAGCTTGTCTTGTTCCTGATCTTAGAGAGAAGGCTTTTACTTTTTCATTAATATCGCTATTAAGTATGATATTAGCTGAGTGTTTGTCATATATTGATTGGTCTTTATTATGTTGAGGTACTTTCCTTCTATACTCATTTAGTTTTAATCATAAATGAATACGATATCTTGTCCAATGCTTTTTCTGTATTTATTGATATGAGCATATGATTTTTATCATTTTGTGTATGTGGTGTATCGCATTAATTTGCATTTGAACCATCCTTGTGCCCCTGGGATGAAGCCCACTTGATTGTAGTGTATGATCTTTTCAATGTATTGTTATATTATTCAATTTGCTAGTATTTTGTTTGGGATTTTTGCATCTGAATTCATCAGAGATATTGATGTATAGTTTTCTTTTTTTGCATGTTTACCAGGTTTTGATATCGGGGTAATGTAGGCCTCATAAAGTAAGTCAGGAAGTATTGCCTCTTCTTAATTTTTTGGAAAAGTTTAAGAAGAACAGGTATTAAATTTTCTTTGAATGCTTGGTAGAATCACTAATGAAGCCATCTGGTCCTAGATTTTTACTTTTGGGGAGATTTTTGATGATTTCAGATTATCCAGTTCTTTATGATTCGGTCTAGGAAGGTTGTCCATTTCTTCTAGGTAATTTAATTTGGAAGCATATAATCTTTCATAATGTTCTTATATGATACTTTGTATTTCGGTGTTATCTGTCATAACTTCTATTTTGTTTCTGATTGTGTCTTTTCTCTTTTTTCCTTAGTGAGTCTAGTCAAAGAACCATTCTTCGTTGCATTGATTTCTATTGTCTTTTTGTTCTCAATTTCATTTAATTCTACTCTGATTTTTATTATTTCTTTCCTTCTGCTGACTTTGGGCTTCATTTATTCTTCTTTCTCTATTTCTTTAATATGTAATGTTTATTTGGAATTTTCCTTTTTTCTTGAGATAGGCCTCTAATGATGAACTTTCCTCTTATTACCCCTTACCACTTTTGCTGTGTCCCAGAAGTTTTGACATGTATTTTCATTCTCATTTGTTTCTATGTATCACTCAATTTCCTTTTATTTCAACTTTGATTCAGTCATTCTTTAGTAGCATGTTGTTTAATCTCCACATATTAGTGGTTTTTCCTGAATTCTTTTTGCAGTTGATCTTGTTTCAGAGCACTGTGGTTGGAGAATATACTTGGTATGATTTCAATCTTCTCAAATTTGTTGAGGCTAGTTTTGTGTCCCAACATATGGTCCATCCTTGAGGATGTTTCATGTGCACTAGAGAAGAATGTATAATCTAGTATTTTGGGATGAAAGTCTCTATAAATGTTAATTATGTCCAATTGGTCTAATGTGTTACTTAAGGTTTTTCCTTATTGATTTTGTTCAGATGATCTGTCCATATTTGTCAGTGTGTTTCTGTCAGATTCTCCCTTTAGTTCTGTTAGTAGTTGCTTTACATATTTTGGTGATCCCTGAGTGGCAGTATATATATTGATGTGTTATGTCTTCTTGATATACTGTCCCGTTTATCATTATAAAGTGTGCATCTTTGTCTCTCATTAACTTTATCTTGAAGTCTTCTTATATAAAAGTGTGGCTACGCCACTTTTGTCTGGATGCCATTTGCTTGGAGTATATTTTCCCATCTTTCACTTTGAGTCTAGATTTGTCCTTGCAGCTGAGATGTGTCTCTTTAAAGCAACATGATTGGTTTTGTTGTTGTTGTTTGTTTGATTGATCTAATCTGCTACTCTCTGGCTTTTTACTAATGAGTTAAGTCCATTTATATTTAGTGTGGTTATTGATATATGAGGTTGTCCATAGCCATTTTATCTACATCTTCTGGTAGCTCAGAGATGCCATTGTTTCCTTGCCCTTGCGTTCTGTTACTGTAGTTTGGTGGTATTCTATTATTTTTCCCTCTGTGTCTTCATTTTTATGTTATGTGTCTCAGTTCTGGATTTTGTGTGGTTACCATAAAATTTATGTTTTCATATATACAGTAGTCCTTTTTCTTCTGCATGCATATTATCTCCATTCCCCTTTGCAGATTCTGACCTTTACTCCCTCCTCCATTTTGTTTTTGTCTCAAATTATCTTTATTCATGCTTTGAGTTCATTTCTAAATTGCAGTACCTTCTTTTTCTTCTTCTAAATTTTTTTTTTACTCCTGTAATCATTATGTAATGTTTATAATACTCTATTCTGAATAAAGGTTGCAATTTCCTGTTTGTCTCTCAATCATCTTACTCATAGTTTTGTATCTTTTTGTCAATTTATTTTCAAGTAGAATAAACCCCCATGAAGTATTTTTACAATTTTTAAAAATCATTCAAAACCCCAATTCTATTATCTTTGTGATCTTGGAAAAGTTACTTAATCTTTCTGAGTTTCTATTTTCTTCTCTGTAATATAAAAACTCCCACACTCACTGGTTTGTTGCGATAGCTCAATAATTTTTTTTCTAATATTCTTAGAAACATCTCTAATACTTGTGCCTTTCCATAATGTATTTCATGCAGTACAATATGGTGAATGCATTTGAAGGTTTAATGATTATGAGTAAAAAACAAGCACAGGATCTGGCACCTACAAGAAAGTAAACTACAATGTTCTCTAATTCTGTGATTATCTTTCTTCTCGGTCTCCATCTTCCCCAACTTGAGTACTAAGTACTTTTTAGTCCATCTTCATATCATGACTCTCTTTTACTTAGAAAAATTTTAGATGCTCCAAACTGGGCAACCCCAGCAAACTACAACATAACATGCCAGATGAACTGCTCTTGCCCTTGGCTGCCCTGGGCTATCCAAATGCGAACCAAGTAAGTAATGATAAATATGAACAAACCAACCAGCAAAAAAATCAAGTTCTTCGCAATCAAGAAAATCTTAGTGAATTCCAAAATATACAGAGATTTTATGTTCCACATTCTCCAACCATAATTAAATTGTAAACCAGAAATTTACAAGAAAAAAATAACCTAAAGAGAGAAAAAACAAAAGTCCTTAAAATATAAAATTAAGATACAGTCTTCAAAACTGTTCCTACCCAAAGACATAATTAAAACATATTACAAAGAAAACCAGATATCAAAATATCTAGACCTAGCTAAATAATATACAGTAGAAAATGGTTTAAATGCTTCCGTTACTAAAAATGAGTGGCAATAAACTAAGTGTGCAAAGAACACTTTTAAAAATTATAATAAAAGTCATAGAGAATTAAGAATCAAAGTTGATAACCCAGCCCTCTAACCCACTGACACATCTCTCTATACACAATCTGTACAAAATTGTTCATAGGAGCTTTATTTCTAACAGCCCCAAACTGCAAACAATTAAAATGCCCTACAATAAGTGAATTAGTAAACAACCTATGTACATCGGTATCATTACTACTCAGCAATAAAACAAAAGAACTGTTGATACATGTAACAACTTGGATGTTTTTGAAGGGTATACTGTAACGATTTCATTTCTATAACATTCCATTCTTGGAAGAACAAAATTATGTAGATGAAGAACAAATTAGTTTTGGGGGTTTAGGGATGGTGGAGGGCATGCGGAAAGGAGGTATGACTGTAATGGAAGAGAGCAAGAGAGAATTCTGTGGTGATTGAAGTGTTTTGGATCTTGAATACAGTGTAAGTAACACTAATCTGTGGTAAAATAGCACAGATATGTACACGCATTAGACCAATGGTGATCTCCTGGTTTTAATTCATACTATTGTCACGTAGGATGTAACCCCTGGGTGAAAGGAACATGGGGCCTTTCTTGCAAATCCATAATTATTTCCAAATTGAATGTTAAAAAAATAAAATATTTAAATAGAAGTTAAAAAATCTTGTTCTTTGAAAATACAACTTAAACCCCTAACAAGTTTGATCAAGAGAAATAAAAGAGAGAAAATGAAAATACACAGTTAGGAATAAGAAAAAAGGTACAATCTTAACTACAGAAGAAATTAAGAGACGATGTATCCAATGGCAATAAATGTGAAAACTTACAGTAAACTGACCTAGTATGGGGCACTTTTAAAGGTAGGGCCTCCGTACATGGCCACACAGTTTGTGATCACTGAATCCATTCCAATTAAAATCCATTCCCATAAAACTTAACAGAACCCACAGAGGTCTGGGATGGGGGTGGTGGGGCTGAGGGGACGGGACTGACAACTGTATGTATGAACCAGCTTTTTCTAGGTGCAGAAGACAGAGCAATTCACAAGACTCAGTCTATACCTTCATGTAGTTTATAAATGCAAACGTTATTTAAAAAGAGAGTAAGATGAATCCAGTAGAATATTTTTTTAAAATACAATTTAGACACAGAAGATATATATATTCCAAGAATGTAAAGATGGTTTTGCAACAGAAAATCTTTAACATAATTGATTAAAGTAAGCAAGAAAACCATTTGCTTCTATCAGTAGCTGGCAAAAATGAATGCATGAATGAGTGATTTAGCTGTCATTCTAAGACTGAAGTAAAATGTTAATAGAATGAAGCTAAAACAATATTCTAAAAATACTAAAGACTATTAAAATAAAAAAAAAAGTACATTAAAAAGCAACACAGTAAAACTACTGTCATAAAATCAGGATCAGACAAAATTACTCAGATTTTGAACCTAGAAAGTAAGACACACTAAAAAAAGATTAGCATTAATAACAAATTTAATAAGATGCTGTTTATAAGAATATTTAAACTAATTTTTCTCTATTACAGAGAAAAATAAATAGAAATTTAAAAACCTTGATATGCTATAGTAAAAAAATGATAAAATGTCTAGCAATGCATTAACAAATGTAGCTAGAGGGTGTATATGGAAGAGATTCTAAAATTTTACTTAAGGATATAAAACAAAAACTGAATAAGTGGAAGGCTATGTTTCTGTAATGTCAATTTTATAACGTCAGTTTATAAATTAATATGTAAATTTAATGCAGCTCTTATCAGAATTCCAAAGGACTTTATTTTGTAACTGGATAAAATGATTGCCTAAGTAAGTTGCATATTAAAAAAATAAAATAAATGAAGGGGGAGAACCTGATATCCTGTAAATATGTCATATGTCAATATATACTGTACATCAAAATGGTTATGGTTTTGGCAGAGGGCATTTGTCAAACAATAGAATCTAGAAATAATTCAGCTGTGTACCTATTGACTGAAGAAAGACCCATGATCCATCTAGGACCTTGACCACCTCGTTTCCAACTATATTTTCTTACATCCTGTCTCAGGCACCATTACACATTTATAACCCCTACCCCCAAAATCTCAGTCAAGCATCTCTCCAACAGTACCTACCTTTCCAGCTCACTCGCCTTAATATATACATTCCAAAATATCTGACCTTATTAGGAATGGCCATCCTTTGGTTCTACCATATTTTTTTCCCTATCAACAATTTCCCATTAATCAATGACTACTCTAGCTTAGGAGGGTACACACAAGCACAAGTTTGTTTGTCCTCCCAAGAATATGTTAACAATATATTGAATCTTAACAGTGAAGACTATCATCATATATTTCTAGATTTATACAAAATTAAGAAAAGATGGATGCTTCTAAGAAAGAGAGAAAAAGGAAGTCTAGAATATGCAGGTGCAGACTGCAACCAAAGCCATAATCTACCCAGGGGCGACAGAGAAAGCCTCAGGCAACACCAGGTATGGTGGAGGTGGGAGGAAGAAAGGAATCAAACATTATACATGAGGGGATTTTTTGGTAATGAGAACATTCCAGTTCTTGTTATAATGGTTATGTAAGTGTATATATTTATTAACACTCTAAAAAAATATAGTCCGAAAATGAGTGCATTTTAAATATACTTTATAATAAAGATTTTAAAAATTGCCCTAGGAATTCATCCTTGACAGACATAAAACACACAAACTTATTCACCACTCATTCATGGGCAACCGAATAAATTGTGCAATCCCCAATGGAGCACGTGCATCCATAAAAAAGGAATGAGCGCTCCACGAATTAATGATGTATGGAGTGCTTTTTCAAGTTACATTGTTATGTAAAAAGCAAGATTCAAAAAAGTGTGTTCGGTATGCTACCTTTTGTATAAAAAATGTAAAAAATTGCATAATTTTTGCAAAAAAAAAAACACGGGAGGAATAAACCAGAACCTAGTGATAACAACATGAGGGAAGGGAATGAGATCGCTATGGAGTCAAAGGGAGCATGACGTCTTGGATTTAGCTTATTATATGGTATTGACTTTGAAGCATGGAAATGTTTTAATTACTCCAAAGATCAAATATAAGAGATGAAAAAAGTAAACCCTACAATTAAATACAAACAAAAACAAATGAACTTATAATAGAGAACAAAAATTATCTATTAGAAAAAAATTATTCAAATAATTTGAACATTGACAATACATCCATAGTGAAATAATACCTAAGGACGAAAAGAATGCAAATAAATTTTTCCATTTTCTTAGTAGATTTGTGGTTGGTGGTTCTACTGGTATTGTAACGTACGTCATTTTCTAAGAGTGGTTTAATCGTATTTATAGTAATGAAAAGTGAACCATGCAAGAGGTACGTGTAAGCAGGCATGTCTATAAATGTACATGGGTATGTCCTCTACCTAGCATTACAAGATTAGTTTAGAGAAATGTTGGTTGTGTGCTTAACATAAAAAAAAGGTGGTCTGAGTG
The DNA here is from genome assembly GCA_004027375.1 of Macroglossus sobrinus. Taxonomy (NCBI): domain Eukaryota; kingdom Metazoa; phylum Chordata; class Mammalia; order Chiroptera; family Pteropodidae; genus Macroglossus; species Macroglossus sobrinus. The sequence goes on from PVKZ01002409.1 coordinate 56,932, forward strand.
TGACACACGGGAATAATATTTACCTAGCTTGAAATTCCTAGTCAAGAAAATATGGCTAAAAGAACACAAATTTAAAAAGGAGAAATGTCTGTGGTCAGGAGACTATATTATTTCCCGACATGGCCAGATGAATGCTTGGAGCACCTGTGCAAGTGTAGACATTTTTGCTACATTACCTAGAACACAAAAGAAATCCTAGTTGAAACGTAAGTACCAAATATTAGGCAGCTAACTGGACAGAAAAGTCAACAGCTTTTTCTTATTAGCAATAACTACACAGATTCTGAAATGAGAAATTCTTTTCACACAAAGGAAAAAAGTAATCCTAGAAATAATTTTTAAACAGAAGGTTCAGGACCTATGCAAACAAAACTATAAATTCAAAAAACAGTATAAAATCTGAATAGACAGATCTCTCATATCCTAATGGCAAGTCCCAGAAATAAATTATTGGTTTTCTCATAATTAATATAGAAATATCATGTGATTCCAAATAAAATTCCAGGTTTTAAAAACCGATCAAAATAATAAAATTTTTAGTTTAAAATTGTTAAATATGTACTATTTCAAACAATTCAAAAGATAAGTCACTGGTTGGGCAAAGACTTTAGCAATATATTTTAAAGACGAAGGATTAGTATCTATATTATAACTTACAAAGAACTCCTTTACTTAAAAGAAGAAACCACAAAAAGGAAAAATGGGCAAAGGATAAAGTGATCTTTAAGACTTCTTTGTAAAAAACAAATTAAAAAGAGTGAGAAAGAACTGCCCTACCAGCCACAAACATATTATAGAGTCACTATCATCAAAACTGTCTCGCCAGGCCTCTGCAGCAGTCACACCTGCAAAATCCTTCTACGAATGTTTTTTAAAGCATAAATGAAATACACAGAATTAAAGAAAAACAATTACACTCAAATACATTATCTTTCAGGGTTAAGAGACCATAAAATACAAGTTATGGGAATCTACTAGGACAGGAGTGGTATTTTAGCTCAGTGGGATAGAAAGTTTATTTAATGTGTGTCTCTGGCATAACTGGCTATACATATGGAGAATAAGACTGCTCCCTATCTTATGTCACAAGCAAAAGTGAATTCAAAGTTATTAAAGATTTATAAAGAATAAAGCAAAATTCTCAGATGAGGTTAAGAAGATTATATGTACAATCTAAGAGTTGGGGAACCCTGAAAGTATAAAATATTAAAAAATAGCTTTTAAGGGAAAAAAAACACCATAAAGTAAAGAAATAAACAGTTTAGAAACAAGGCTTAAAATTGGATGCATCTTTGTTGGCTTGGAGGGACCTTCACAATCTATTGTTAGATAAGAACTGCAACATGCAGAGATGAATATACAGTTGATCCCATTTTCATAAAATAAATAAAATAGTGTATCTATACATATTTGGATATGACTAAAGGAGCATGGAGAAATGCAGGAAGGGTACGCATGCCAGGCTGTAACAATGATTACCCCAGGAGTGAGAGGGCAAGAGTGAGAGTTCGGGTGACGGAAGAAATAAAGAATCCTGTAAAACAAGGGGCCCTTAAAATCACACGCATGACATTAACACTTTGTATGTATATATCCACAAAAGAAATACATGACAGTGACCTCATTAAAATATTGGGTTAAGAGTAATGGCTTTTCAGGTAGTAATCATCAACACAAATCAGAACACATACATTCCCATAGCACATATTTGGTTTTAAGAAAAAAGAAAATACAACGCAAACTGGCTTAAGCAAAAAAGGAATTTATTGTCTCACAGAAGTAAAATGTCATGAAGTAGTCTGACTTCAGGTCCAGTTTGATCCAGAGGTTCCAGACTGCATCAGGGCTCCAAGCTGGACTCCTTCTAATTTCGTTAGCATTGCCTTCAGGCTGGCTCCTTTATGTTAGAAAAATCAGCTGCTGCAAGTTCAGAAGGTGAATCCTTACACCATACTATTTCCAAGAAGGTGTCTTTGGCAGCAGCTCCCAAGGAAGCCTCAGCAGCCACCTTGCATCTAAGTGGCCTGATGTGGGTCAGGTGCCCTTCCCTGAAGCATTAATTGTGTAGGGAGGTGGGGGTGAGAGTCGCAGGAGTGGCACTGTTTAAAGGCAACCGGGCTAACTCCAGAGCTGGAGGTGTGCAAATCCCACCCAAACCACATGTGTGATGATGGGGGGCTGTTTGCTAAAGAATAAGTGGGTGTTACTGTGAGAGGAGGAGTGAATGCTGAATGAGCAACCACAGTGTACATGAATAATTTTTAAAAAGAACAGAAATAGCTAATAACAGATTTAAAGTGCTCAACCTCAGTATTCAAAGAAATACAACTAAAGTTACATAATTTGTTGCTTATCAGGTTAATAAAAAAAGAAAACGTTTGTGCGAGAGAGATGGTGAGGGTGCAGGACCGAGAATAGGACCCCACACTGCTATTGGAAACGTGTGTGTATATACAGAATGGCTTTCACTAAAGGGCACTTAAGCAAATTTTATACACAATCAGAAACATCACTGCTTTCTAAATATGAGACAAAAAACTAGCAACAAATGGTAAAATTTAAACCCCTTTAATGTAACAGAAAATGACTATTTTATTTTTTCCCTCCAACCTGATAGATGTTTCCATTTTGGAAAAAAAATAATCAGATTCCTGGGTAAATCTATAGTCTTTAGCTCCAAGTCTTGACTTAGCCAATCCCTTTCTTTCTATTCTCTTCTTTCAACATTCTTAGACAAAACCCAAGATGAAGTCAATAGTTGATTAATCCCAGCATAGCTTGTGTCAGAACTAGTAAAATGTCTTCTGAAAACTGACTAAACGCTTTTACCCCATACCCAACTAGGGAAAATACATGAAGAACAAAAACTTCCTAAGTATGACTGTTGAAAGGGACCCCAAAACACAGAAGCATAATGCCTGAATCCTGAGAGGACCTACAGTCTAGAGTACCTACAGGATTATCCCAGTTCACTTGAAAAATCCGAAAAATAATCACTCAACTGTATTTAAAGATATTATGGCAATGAGGCAGATTTGTGCCATCCCAGGTAGGATAAGCAGTAGTATAAGAAGGATCCTTTTAATGAGTATGGGGATAGTCCCATACTCTTTGTACAGAATCATGTATATTTCTTAAGTATGCAGACTACAGTGAATCAAAATCAAGTCCAATTCCACTGCACTCAATTAGAAAGTCAACATCAAGTGTGAATCTGTAGATGGCAAATAGGTGCTTGAAAAGAAAATAACCCCAGATTTTGATTTTGAACAAAAGATCGTTTCTAGGTTTAATTTCTTTTCTCAAGTCCAACTACAAATAGGAAGTTAAGGTGCCCAACTTTGTACTACTCTAAGTAGAGATTTTCATTCCACCCTGAGAAGGTTAAAGAAGTGACAAGCTACTGCACCACCTTAACTTTTAGGACAAATGGTTCACATGGTTGGCTTACATAGATGAGATTTACTCTATACTCAAAAATCTGAAATAGTATCATACATAAAAAAGAGCGATCAAGAAATGGGAACACTCCACAATGCTGTGTTAAAACTAAGAGCTAGTAACTAGCCACAGCAAAGGGAGAAGTGGTTACATGAACTCAGCAGTGAAGATGCCTTGACTGGAATCCAGCTCCATCACTGATTAGCCATGTGATCTTTGGGAAGTTACCTAACCTACTTGTATTTCATTATCCTCATCTTTAAACTGGGTATAATAGCAGTAACAAACAATCTCTTAAGGTAGCTGTGAGGTTTCATGAGATAATCCAGCACTTAGAACAGCACCTCACACCAAGACGTTTTCAATTAACGTTTAATGCTAACTATTACTTTTAATATAAATTCAATACTTGTTTGTTTAGGTCTATACTGGCACTCTTAGAATTCAAACCACTATATCCTAATTGTTCTAATCTGTACTATCTGCAAAAAGGCACTTTAAAATTACTTCAAATGATTGAAAAATTAACAAAATCCTCAGTTATTTAAGTGGCTAATTTGGATATTATAACTACTTCATGTAGAAAACCTCCACTATGAAACAATAAGCCTGCAACAAAATAGTAAAGAGAAAACCATAAAATATAATAGAACTTGAATAATACTATATTCAGTTGTTCCTCAGCTGATGAGAGTAATAGAAAAATATATAATACTTCCTGCACAAATGCATTTCGGGAAAGCAGGCTATATTTATTCAAAAACTCTATAAAAGGTTACACTATAAAACAAACAAAATGAGCTTTTATCACTAACTGAATTAAGTGACTCATATGTATCCAAATTCAGACCAAATCAAGACACAGAAAGGTTATTATATAGCCTAAGGAGCAAAAAGCAATAAACAGAAATTTCTTGCAATAAAGACACTACATAAATATATAAATTTATAGTTTTAACGTAACACAAATTGGAAGTAGACGTGTTGGCTACCTTTCCTCAACATTAAAGTAGTAAATGTTTTACACTTGGTAAAAACACACATACTGAATAAAACTTTCAATCACATGTAATGTAGTCTAACTAAAGTGTGAGCCAAGTGGAAAGGTTTTCTCATGCGAAGATGGACATTTCAGAAAGAACCCAACTTGAAATAAATCCATTATCAGATGTATTGCAAAGGTGACCCATAGAAATGTTTATCATCTGTAACTGTATGTAGAAAACAAACTGCCAATAAACTATATCAGAATTTTACTGAGGGTAAAATAATCTGCCCGGAAGACAGATTATTTATTTGAGGGCTTAAATAGCAGAGATCAATATAAATTAAATAACACAAGAATGAAAAAATATTCAATATACAACAGCAAGAAGTTAGAAAACTGAATACTGTGGAAAAGATTTATTAGTCTGTACAAGTTGGTTTTGATAAATTATTGACTACTGTTACAGTAAATTACCAAGTTTTCATTGCAATAGCATTTTCCCAAACACATCAAAATCTGGAAGCAATATGCCTTTCTCAAATTGTCATTTAGTGTTCTTTTTTCCCCAACCCTCAAAACACAGACATAGGTTTTTGAGTATCATATAAGCCATTTACGGAAGTCATAAGATAGATAGTCATAAACAATACACAAGCTAATTGAGGTACCTGGACAAACACCACCAACGTTTATGAAAAAAGGTGTTGTTTTTAAAGTGGTAAGTACTAACATGAGCCACATAAATACACTATTCGTGTCCTTCCGTAACCAAAACAGGAAACCTTATTGCCATTGTGTTGAACATAACTAAAAACGCTAAACAAAGGATCATGAATCCAATGTACGTATCACAGAATTAAAACTCTAGTTAAGCAACTCAGCTACTCATTGAAGTAAATTAAAAAGACCAAACTTCTTTAACATATCAATGCTATTTTAGAAGCATCATCAGAACAAACAGATTTAATTAGAAATTGGCCTGGACTACATCCTGTAAAGGGAATTTTGCTTAGTAGTAAAAGAGAATCTGTCAGCGAACATCCTAGGAAAGCCGTGGAATCATGCTGTTATTCCTGGAGAAATCTGCTAGGTTTGATGATACCTGTGTAAATCCCAGTGGTCCTAGGAGTTCTACACACAAATTGATTCAGTAATTGATAGAAGTATTTAAGCAAAAAAGGAGACCAAAAGTAGAGCTTGGTATCGGCATATACTACATAGGTGGACTTTTTTTTAAATCACATGATACATGTAAATCATAAAATCAAATGTACTCATAAAGGTACACCTATTTTATGTTACATAAAAAACTGCAGATTGCAAACTGTGCATGCATACCAGAACATTTTACCTGGGAAAGCCGGTGAGTGGAATTTCTTGCCAATATTTACTGCCATGATACAAAACAAGTATGTGCAAACCGCAAGGTCCCTAAAATAGCAGTAAAGAGTTCATATACAGAAAGATGTCACTATCTGATCAAATATGCAAGAGGTGGTGTGTCCCAGAGTTTATAACAGAGAACAATAACCTCCACAGGCTCCTCCATGGCCTTCCTCCTTGTACGACAGTTTCACTCCTTTATTCTGGTTCTCACTTTCCCACAGTCCGGGTGTCTGAATGATCTTTTCAACAAGTTCCTCAAAGGCACATTGTACACCATCACAGGTTTTTGCACTTGCCTCTGAAATGCAAGGAGAGAGATCATAGTATAGTATATTCTTTTCTGGTAGTACTCCTATGTTTTTTCAGAGAAACTATATGGCATAAATATCAGCTGACAATATATAAAGAGCCAAATCAACAATTTCTCCCCATAGGTTTAATATTAGTAAATTTCCCCCAACTCTTGAAGTTGAGCTTTGTAAATTCTCTCCATAAAGACAGTGGTATGTAAGCCCAAGATCTGTGACAGAACTGTAAATTATAAAGTCCTACTCAAATATTATGCCCAAGTTCTTGCCTTGATTTTTCAGTTAGTTCTTAAAATTAGCTCCCAAAAAACCGGTATTCTTTCTATTTTATTGTAAAAAAAAAACTGAGCTCCAGGTTACATAATTAATCTGGCTATTCCACATCTGTAATAAGCAGCTACAGGGAATTGGATAAATAACATACAACTACGGACACTGGTTCCATTTTACATCTATGCTCATGACACTCATGTGGATACTTCATCTTGCTCCCCAAGTCCACACTTTCCTAGAGATTACCTTTTTACTGCCTGAGATGACTGTTTTAGTCCTTCATCTTAAAACTCTTCTCTTTCATCGGATGATCTAGTTTACGTTGAGAAAAAACAGAAGCAAGCTGGCAAGAACTACTGACAATCCCACTAACAGATTTACCAACCGCCTTGCAGATGTATCCTCATGTTCTGCCTTCACTCCTGTTACAAAGGATGACCGACCTCTGCTGCCACCTCAGGCCGTCCCCTTTCCTAGCCAGATCATGGGATCCCATCTCTTCTCACTCATGAAGGATCACGTGCCCTCTCTCTTAGATCATACCAATCAGCTTAAAAGCCTGCCAAAATTACTGTCTATCCTATTGACTAACCAACCAACTAACTGGCCCTCCAGGCCACATGTTCTTCTAGCAGCCACCCAGTTTCACTATTCTTTCAAAGCAAAATTGTACAGTTATCTACACAAGCTGTTTCTACTTTATTATCTCACATTCTTTCTTCAAACTACTCTCATTAGGCCTCTGTTCCCACCACCCCATTGAAACTATCTTGTCAAATCCAAGGTTCTCATCTTATCTGACATCTTGCAGTATATGACACGCCAATCACTTTGTTTCTTTAAATACTTTGTTCACCTGACTTCCAGAACACTGAACACCCTGGTATTTTCCCCTAACTGGCGTTATCATTCGCTGCCTTATTTGCTGGCACCGTCTCTTTCTGCTGACTTCTAATGGCTGCAGCACCCAGGGCTTGATCCTCAGTGCTTTTCTATCAAGTTTTTCCTGCAGTGATCACTCTGACCCCATGGCATTAAACGCTACCTAAATGCCAATGACCAGCACATCCACTGGTTATCTGAAAGATGGATCATTCTTATGTCTAAACAGAATCTTGAGTCCCTATTCCCCTCCCCAGCAAGTAAGCAGGAGAGGTCCTCAGTTCCTTTCTAAACTTCTCTATGCCTTTCACTTACACCACCCCACTTCTGATGCTCGCCCACATTCATTTCCTGATTCCTAAGAGGCTCTAACACCATGGAGTAGCTAAGGCTGGCTTCACATCAGAATCAACTAGGGCCTCTTTCAGACCTGTGATAAGGCCCAGGGACCTGTAATTTTTAAAAGCTCCCCAGGTGTTTCTGACAGTCCACTTTTCTAGTTGAGGGGTCAGCAAACTTTTTTTGCACAGGGCCAGAGAGTAAAGACTGTAGGCTTTGTAGGCCATGTGGTTTCCGCAGTAACTATGGAATTCTGCCATGACGCACAAAGCAGCCCCAGACAACCTGTAGGTGACTGGGTGGGCTGTGTTCTAGTATAATGATGGGGCCAAATGTGGCCCACGCTGTACTTGGCCAAACCCTGCTCTACCATGCTTCTGAAGTATTAATGTACACACAAATCACATGAAGATCTTAACATGCAGATTCTAATTCAGAAAATCTGGGTTAGGGCTCAAAATGAGGCATCTCTAGCAAGCTCCCTGGTGGTGCCACTGCCGCTGGCACATGACTAGCAAGGCAGCACTTCAGCACTGGGTGCCTGGCTTTACTGAATGCTGTCACATACTGAAAGGAATGATCTGACTGTGTTCTGTTCAACTTCATTTAATGTGATTCCCCCTTTTTTATAGAGGAAAAATGAAGAACCTGATTCTACAGTTAGATTTTATACCACAAGATAACCATGAACTAAATATATATTTTTTATGATTCATAAGGAGAAAAATTCAGCAAAAACTCCATTTTAAAGTCCTTATGAATAATGAAAGAATAAATATTCACACACCTACCTATAAATAACATGGAATGCTTTCGTGCAAATTTCAGGCCTTCATTTCTATCCACTTCACGATTTTCCTAAAAGATAAATGCAAAGATTAACAAAAGCTACCAAAATATAGACCCAAGATGCCAAGTGTCTAAATTCTTACCTTATCAATTTTATTTCCAACTAGCATGTTTACTATGTCGTTTCTCGTGCAGTATGTTTCCAATTCATTTAACCAATTATCCAGTTTAACGAAGGTCTCTCTTCTTGTGACATCATAAACTGAAGTAAAAAGAGTCACTTATTAAATAAGTATTAAAAATAAGAAGTGATGACATTATACTTCTTATACATAAATAAGAACATTATAGGCAAGGTTTTATTAAGCCTCTGATGCTTAACAATCTGTGTCTAATGATCCAGATGGAAGAAACGAGTGTATAAAAAAACACATTTACATGCTTTAATTTTATTAACACACACTGTGAAAGAAATAAAATCATATCCTGTGTGATAACTGAAAATTAATTTAGGCAAAACCACCACTATCTCCATTCATAGAAAAAAGGTCTGTTCAAAACCCAAAGTGTTTAGATTAAAATCTGGGGCAAAACACCAAAAAATTTTACATGAATTTAAACATCTATGAGCCTATTAATTTATTTCTTACAAGAAGCAGAATTTGCAACTTTGAAAAACTGACTGTCTTCCTCTGTTATCACTTTCATCTTATTCTGCATTATAATAATAAGAACAATTACAGTGTTTTATAAATGTAGATGCCAAAACCCAAATAATAAGAGTCGCTGTCGAATTAATAAAAATAAAACCAAAGCCTCACAAGTTATGATATAAAAAAAATCTCCCTAAAACTGATCAATACTCATTTTAAACACTCTCCCAGGAGCATTAAGAAAAAACACTTTCCAACAAATTACATTGAGAATCTATATCTGGTTTTTAAATTTTGTGTGATTATGCATCAATAGTGTTAAGTGCTTTGTGCCATTTTTCAGGACTGGTAAAACAGATTCCATTAAGCAACAGTCTTCCTTTATAAACTGCAGCAAGTATGTTAACATGCTGCTAACTGAAGATTAGTTTCTGGTATTACTCTAAAACAGACCAACTATATGTGGATTAATCCTCAATTATGTCCTCATCAACACATGCTTTTAAACCAAATAAATCAGTCTGATCTTTATTTTTTAAATGTTAGGCTAAGAGCTGAAAAAAAATTTTAAAGTTTAAATATTCACTGATATTAAATAAAGTTAACACAACTTCAAGCTACATAAAAGTAGCCCTAGAGAAAAATAAAACAAAAATGTATTGACCTTCGCAGACAAGGAAAATAAAAAATTCCAGTAATAAATAATATTTTTTAAACAGTATATTACAGTAAAAACTTACCTAATATAACACCCTGTGCACCTCTATAATAGCTGGGAGTTAATGTTCTGAACCTCTCTTGGCCAGCAGTGTCCTAAAAGTGACAATCAGTTACTATTAAATAAATAAAGTACAAATAACAGACGTTCAAATACCTAATCTAAAAGTAGAAAGTCAAACAGTATTATTAAAAATATTAATGCACAAGCTCATTTAAAACTTGAAATTTAAATAAGATGTATTCTCTTACATTAAATAAAATTAAATACCAACTCATCTCTAGGAAAATGCAACTAAGTACAGGTTTTTTACCACTTCAGATTTAAGATTTTTATCACACATAAAACCCATTTCACTGAACGCCGTGGTTCTCAACTCTAAGTACACAATGAAATTTCCTAGGAAATGAACAATACCAATGCCTGGATCCAATCGCCAAAGATTCTGATTTAAGGGGTCTAGGGAACAACATAAGTTTTAACATCTTACCAGATGATTCTAACATAAAATCAAGGCTGAGAACTACTAATTTCAAGAGAATTTACAGGGGTGCCTTATTTTAAGGTGAGCAACTTTAGGTTAGACTTTTTAAAGTGTTGTCTATCTATTTATCTTCTTTTGGGAAAATACATAAAACCCACCCAACTCCTTATTACTGCTTCACGTAGAGGTGATGAACACAAGATGTATACTAGCTAGGAAATCTAAATTTCATGAGTAAAGGACCTTTTCTGTTTAATCAACAGTTTAACCCCAGTGCCTAGACATAGCTAAAGATAGCTGTCCAACTTTTATTGGGAAAAAAGAAAGAAAAACTGAATTAACAAGTCTCTACCTCAGGGCCTGGTTCCTTCTGTATCCTTTCTACCATCCTTGGACTATGATTTGAAGGTACCTAAGGTTTTGCAAAGCAGCAGTTGGCAATCTACTGCCTCAGCCCGTGGCCTGTTTTATTTTATAAGGTTTTATTAAATTAAGTTTTACTGGAACACAGCCAGAGCCATTCACTTACATACTGCCATATGGCCCACCTTAGTATTGTGCTAAATATTTACTATCAAGCTTTTTAAGAGAAAGTTTGCAGTCTGCTAATGTAAAGTAACCTTTTCTGAAAAAAAAGTAGACATAATATCAAATGTCAACCTAACTACCAGTCCCATGGTTGTAAATGCTGAGTTTAGCTACAGGGCAAACAGAAGCTTCTTTAGATATAAAAAGTGTTAATAACCTCTAAGAGGTTTATAAGATTGGAGAGGAATTTTAAACCAGTAGTGATGGGATCAAGCAATACCTAGTTGCTTAGCCTGGCAAAAGCAGAGGATGCTTTAAGAAAAGAACAATAGGAAGAGAGTGTATGAGGTAATTTGTGACTCAGAAGAGAAACAAGAAAATAGTTTTCAACTTAAACCACTCTGTGCATCTACTACACTTCCCCAGACAAGCTTGCTAAGTGCAGAACGTCCTTGCTTCCAGGTTCTCACCACTACAGAAACTGCCCTCACTCCTACCATGTTAAGTGAAAAGTAACAACATAAAAACAAAACTTTCTAACAGGTGCATTTATGAGATAAAAAATGATTTTTCTCTTTACCAAAATTCTCTTTGCCTCAAAGTTTCTTACAAAACCTGCCTCTGATAATTAAAATTATTCGACTGCATGTTTACTCAAAACAATATAAACTAAAAGTTGCATAAAGTGCACTGCTATCTTAACAGGATTATAATTTTGGCAAAATGATTAGGTCAGGGCAAGGATCAAAATAAAACATTTGTGCCCCAAGATTTCTTGTTATAATGGGAAAAGTCATTCTATTTGCATAGTAAAAAAACCCCACACTTTAAAAATTTCCAGAACTAGCAGTAAGATTTGAATATAAATTTTGTTCCCTTTGGTCTTTATTGAGATCAACTTCAAAAACTGCTTTGATGAAACCTAACCCAAAAATCAGAACTGCAATTCCTGTTAAAATGTGCATAAAACCCAGTGTTTAAAGGTATAAACTATAACAAAAAACGTTTTACTGTTAATATATTGCATGTGACTATGACACTTCACACATGAATATTTAATCGGGTTACTGTTTAAAGTCTTGAAATTTTTTGAATTTTTTGGAATTCACCTATAAAAATGTTTAAGTAGTTATAATTTGGGCAAAAAAACCCTGTGCTGTAGTACTGAACTATAAAATTTATATGCTTAGTCAGAAGTTAGATTCTGGTAAGTGTAATGATGTCTTTGTAATATAAAAGACGTGAGCTTATATCTTGTGGTTTTATTTTCTGATGGGAGATGAGAGAAGAGATTATTGAAGACAGAGATCTATAAAGAGTTAGAAAGGACATAGAAAGGTGAAATAATAGAAAATGAAAGTGAGGGAAGGATACAGAGAAAAACAGCCTTAGAGGAGCTAAGTGGTTCATGACAAGTATGTGGTCCTTTCAGGAGGCAGTGGGGGCAGGGCTATAATCGACTATTCACTTGACTGATCCTAGAAGGTCTTCCTGGTGGTAGAGGAACTGATTTTATTGATATAAATAAAACCACAGAAGAACTAGAGGAAACTATGGATTCCTATATTTCTGATACTGAGTGAGAGGGTCTTACTAAATATAATGACACGCCGGTGCCATGAGAAAATAACTGATCTGACCATATACTAAAACCTTAATTTGGCAAGAAAATCTCTCCTCTGACCCCCAACTCCCCCAACACACATACACTCATCCTAAACAAGATTTGAAGGTAAATGACAAACTAGAAAATAGAAACACACACACACACACACACACACACACACACACACACAGAACATGAACATATAGTCGTCCTTAAGATTTAAAAGACAATGACAGAGTGGAAAAAATGAGCATTTGACAAAAAGCTAGTTATTTTTAATATACAGATTTAATCATAAAAAGACAAATGCTAATATAAAATGGCCAGAGTACATAAAAAGAAAAATCACTAAAAATTTAATCAATAAATATGTGTTTTTTCAACTTGTTTCGTATGTATCAACATTAAATCTTCACATTCTTTGAGCCAACATCCTACGTCTAGATATACATCCTAAATTAACTGGACAAGGGCACATAGGATGTATAAATTAGGATACTCATCAGGGCACTGCTGATCTTCATGAAATACTAATAACAACGTAAATATCTTTCACTAAGGTTTGACTAAATTAAGATACAGCCATAAGATGGAATATAGGTGGCCATTTAAATTGATGTACCTCTACATTCATTGACACATAAAAATGTACAGTGTGCAAAGTGTGTGTAGGGGGAGGATAAACAGGTGAAAAACGTAAGACAGAATCCTTTTCTTTAAAAAACTGCACATATGTTTAGCAGTATGCACACTAGGTAAAGACTGTTAACTAAAATGTAGACATTAATTAGAGATGAATTTTCTTCTCTATTTATTTGTTACTGTTCCAATGATCCTTTTTAAAAATATGTCTGTATTATCCTTATAGTCAAGGGAAAATCTTTCTTCTTTAAAAAATATTTATAGGCTTAGGATAAAGATGTCACTTCAAAACTACCTGCCAGCCTTATTAGGCAGGAATTATAAAGTTAACCTCTTGTATGAAAGATCTCACAGCAACCACCAAGCCTTAGTCTGACTCTGATCTGTATCTTTCACAAAGCAGTGCCGGGGTAGAAACAGGTAACAAACCAACCATAAAAAGCGTATGGAAAATCAGGCCCGCCTTTTGTACAAAAAGCAGCCAACATTCTTAACTGTTCAATATATTTTACTATGGCCTAGTCCAACATTCTTCAAACTTTCTGTTAGGCACTGCTGTTCTGATTGATAGTAAATAAATTTTGGGGAGCAGGCAAATAGGCCACCAATCATGTAAATTAGTGTATGTTAGAAAAAAATTAACAGGAAAATATTAGATACACTTATATAAGCACTTGTTATTTGGAATAAAATGTTTGTTAGGAATAGTGTGCCATTCCGAGAATGCCAGGAAGATGGATGAGATCGTACAAGGCATGAACACTTGTGGTTTCAATCTGTAACTGATGCCCAGATAGCACTTAATATTTAACCACCATGCTGAAGTATGTCTCAATTTGATGACTGCTGACCAGTTCTAACATTATTTATCATGTTATAAAAATATATTTACATAATTATCATAGAAATTGAACATAAAATAGTACATTTTTATAAATTACATGTTATATATTTAATATATTAGTAATCATATTTAGATAAATAGACATGACAGATAGAAGAAAATGAAAAGGAAAAGATAAGAAAAAAGAAAAGAAAACAAAAGAACAGAACAGAACAGAAAAAAGAAAAGGAAAAAAAAGAAAAGGAAAGGAAAGAAAAGGAAAAGAAAGAAAAGGAAAGAAAAGCTAGAGACAGGCCGACAAATATAGACACTTGGGTGTTTCTGACAGCAAACGCTACCTATTCATCATTACCATGAAGAGGTCTAGTTAGTAGAGCAATGTGGATCAGAATGGTTGGGTTTGCAGGCAAATGAATAAAAAGCCAGTAAAGACTAGGCATCAGTGTTAAAAAATAAATCCAAAGTTGGCAAACTCAAATTTTATAAATATTTATACTAACAAACGTGAAAAACAAGTTTTTTTCCTAAGTATCAATTCATTCCCTTCTCCCAACAACTTCCTTTAGTGATAGTTCAATCTAAGTTGTCTTTTTAAAACTTTAAAGAAACATGTTCAATAACAATGATTCTCTCTGGCAGGCAAAATGATTTTTTTTTTTTTTGATACCTTGTACTGGTTTTAAATATTCTGAAGGGATGATATATTTTTCAAATTTAAATACAATAGGCCTGTGCCTAATTACCCATTTTTAAGATGTTAACTGTTTCTTATTCTTTAATCAACATCAAATCTCCTAAGTTATTTGATACAAGTTGTTTGTTTACCTCTAGAACACTACATACATTAATTTCTACTTCTTTAAAAAGTATGAGTTTAATATTTATACAAATACATTTTAAAAACTCTTACCCATATTGCAAGTTTAGCCTTATTTCCATCCACTGAAATTGTTTTCACCTTAAAGTCAACACCTTGAAAAAATAAAAATTTTGGTAAGAATCCCAGTAAGATATAGTTTTTAAATCAATTACCAAGAAAACCAGAAAAGAGAAAAGCCACATTATCAAATACCCAAATTCACACCCCAAGTTCTTAGAGTTATGGATGTGAAGATTTTTAAAAAGTGCCATTAAAGTTCAGCAGCTTCAGATTTAATCAGTATAAATGAAAACCAGATGCTTGTAGAATCTGAACACTCACCTACTGGTACTCCTTGAAAAAATAAAAAATTTATTGAAAAAACAACATTCAATGTAAGGCCACCAGTGATTGACTATGCACGTTAAAAGCCAAGAGCTAGAACTCACAGTGCTAATGGAGAGAAGAGTATGTACGCATGGATGACAGCGGATGGGGACA
Source organism: Macroglossus sobrinus (assembly GCA_004027375.1). Taxonomy (NCBI): domain Eukaryota; kingdom Metazoa; phylum Chordata; class Mammalia; order Chiroptera; family Pteropodidae; genus Macroglossus; species Macroglossus sobrinus. The sequence goes on from PVKZ01002409.1 coordinate 72,173, forward strand.
ATTTTCAGGGGCTCTCTAAGCATCTACACATTATCATCTACAGCGCTGCCCACAGACCCCCCAACTCAGATTCTGACTGCAGGCAACTTGGAGGACTAAAAAAATACAAAAGGGCCACTCACTACTTGTCTTATGAATTATTTTGTTTTTATCCTATAAAACAGTATTAGATTTATATAACCTCATCAAAGATCTTGCTACTGCACAATTTCAAAATGAGAATTTACATATAAAAACATTTGTGCCCTGCCCTCTAAGTATGTTCATAAGAGGGTTGCTCAAAGTTCTGTGGAACTCTTCTATTAGTACTAATTTATGTAAAGAGAAGTTACAAGAAGTCACATTAGGTTTTACTACAGCACCCCCCCCCAAAAAAAAAACCTCTCCTTTTCCAGGAAAAGGAGTTGACACATGCCATCTGGCTTAAATGAACAGTAACTGCCCACATGTCTTTAAAAAGTATCAAAAATAATATACAGTTTACCCCACTGGCCAGAGGGAAAACATTAACTCAAGAAGCTTGGAAAGAAACTTTCAAAAGATCTTATTAGCTTGTCACAATTAATTCAGAAAAGCCGAAGCTAAGCTGAACAGCACCCTCATATACTAAATTCTTAAAACACCTGTAACCAACACGGAAACATATCAGTAATTCTTGCCTAATTCTGGCAATCCATTACATATACAAATTAGGAAATAAAAACACATTTCAAAATGTGCTTTATGCCAAGTCTCCTGTATGCCAAGGATTAAAAAAAGTTTGTTCTTTTGGGCTAGAGTGATAAGGAGTTGATAAAGCTATGCCTAGAATGACAGGCAACGATAGTTAAAAGACAGTGCCAATTACACAGTCAAAAGAAAACCTAAATATAAAGTTTTTTTGCACCCAAAAATACAAGGAAAAAATCCATTAAATAATCTTGTAGTCACCAGGTCTATATAAAAATAATATATGTTATGCCACACTACATAAAAATATGAAATTATTTACATTTTATTCATATTGCTTTAGAAAACAAAACAAAGAAAATTTAGATGAGGAAAATGGTTCTGACTCAGTAAGGATACTAAATGAAGACCACTGCTAGACATTACATAGCGATAGCTTGTCATACATATTCTATAGTTAAATTCTCAAGGCTTTTCAGAGCAAAGAACTTTTTTTTCCCTTAACGACCCATGATAGTACAGGCAAGAACAAAGGGGCCTTTTGCCAGCTACCAGCTAATTACTCTGCCCTTGAAAAGAAACTCACTGTTCCCAGAATGGTGGTTTTCCTCCCCTCCCCCAATCTCCTTCTCTTTCATAGTTTCCTGTTTTTGCCTGTTAGTGGCCAGTCTAATGACCGTCTCTGTCATATGTATAATTTGCATGTCCGTAACTGTCTTCAAGTTATTCTTCCACGACATCAGGTCTGAAAGTTACAGAGAACACCCTCAGGAAACACTGCTCACCGACGTTCTACCTTCCAAGCCAACAGGTACAGGTGGCCTGAAAGGGCAACTCATCCGGACCCAGACTCAAGTCCCCACTTGTCTTCCCTTATTTCCTCCGGTGACTCTCATGTGCTCAAACTGCTTCATCACCAAACCTGGTTCCTCTGTTTTAAAGGTGACTGTTAATTTGTCTTCCCTGGTGGCAGCAGGAGAAATCTTTTTGATAAATTTAAACTTCCCAACTTCTTACTAGATTTAACTAACCTTTCAACCTCCTCACGTGGAGACAAGGAGCTCATGATAGAAGCAGAATGTCTAGGAAAAAACACTCCCGTGTTTCTCTTCTCCTCTACTACAACACTGACTACTTTTGTGACAAGATATGTGGCTGTTTTACCCACAACAAGCAGTTCACCAGCTCTGTGGGAATACCAGCTGCGTGGCCTACAGTTCCATCCAGTTCCGATACTATACCTAGAGTCAGAGTCAGACCCCACGGAGTAAGTGCTTGGGCCCACAAGGCCACCACTTCAAATGCCAATCGCAAACCCAAGTTGTTACCAGTGCTTTTGACAAAACAGCTGTGAATCAGGGATTCCCATGATCCCCTCCTCGATTCGATTAATTTGATATCAGCTCACTGAACTCAGAGAAACAGTTTATTTACTAAATTATCATTTTATTTGAAAAGGATACAACCTGGGAACAGCCAGATGGAAGAGATGCACAGGGCGAGCATGCGGGAAGGGGCGCAGAGCTTCCCTGCCCTCTCCAAGCACGCTGTCCTCCCAAACTCTCCACGCATTTGCCAACGTGGAAGCCCTTCCCCCCAGATAAGAACAAAACAAAAATGCCTACTGTCACCACTTCTATTCTACAGGGTACTGGAAGTTCTAGGCTGAACAATTAGGAAAGAAAAAGGAAAAAAAAAAGGGAGAAGTAAAATTATATCTGTTCCAAATATTTTTATGTCTAGAAAATCCAATGATTCTCTTCCACTCATACACATAAAGTAACTGAAGAATAAATGAATTCAGTAAAGTGGCAGGATACAAAATCAACACACAAAAATCAGTTGCATGTCTATAAACTAGCAATAAACAATCCAAAATGAGGATTTAAAAAAAAAATCCCATTTATGGTAACATTAAAAACAAATAAAATACTTAGGAATAAATTTAGCCAAGGAAGTTTAAGACCTATACACTGAAAACTACAAACACTGCTGAAAGAAATTAAAGAAGGCATAAATAAGTAGAAAGACATGCTGTGTTCCTGAGTTGAAGACTTAGTATTGTTAAGATACAACACTATCCAAAGCATTCTACAGATTCAACACAATCCCTATAAAAACTCCAACAGTTCTTTTAAAGAAGTGTTAAGGAAGTGGCTTTTAGACTCCACCTATGGATGGGAGCTGGCTCTCAGGGGACCCAACCTCATGATTAGAAGTTTGGAACTTTTAGTCCCAGCCCCCACCTCTGGGGGGAGAAGGGCTAGAGCTTGACTCAGTCAACAATGGCCAATGATTTAATTAATCACGTCCAAAGAAAGGGGCTAGAAGAGCTTCCAGGCTGGTGAGCACATGGAGGTTCAGGAAGGGAGGCGTACCTGGAGAGGGCATGGAAGCCTGCCCCTCCCCTGCTCATCTTTTCCATCTGCCTTTCCTGATTTATATCCTTTTATAATAAACCAGTGATCTAGTAAGTAAAATGTCTGACTTCTGTGAGCTGCTCTAGCAAATTGAATGACTCAGAGGAGGGACTCATGAGAATCTCTGAATGACAGCCAGCCATTCAGCACAGGTGACAACACGGGACTTCAACTGGCATCTGATGTGGGGGCTTGGGGTGAGAGGAGTGGTAGTCTGATAGGACCGACTCCTTACCCTGTGGGATCTGATGCTATCTGATCCAGCTCGTGGCATGGGAAACCTCCCTTCACATGAATTGGAATTGGGTCCAGGAACCCGAAAGAAATGAATAGATAAAATGAGACGCACACATAGAATGCAACATTATTCAGCAATAAAATGGAATGAAATTATTACATATATTACTATATGGATGAACCATAAACACATTTTAAGTGAAATATTGTACTTATTTATATGAGGTACTCAGAATAGGCAAATTCATTGACAGAGACAGAAAACAGAATAGATGTTACCAGAGACTGAGAAGAGAGTAGAATGGGAGTCATTTTTAACTGGTACGGTTTCTGCATGAGGTCACAAAAAGGTTCTAGAAATGAACAATGGTGATGGTTACAAAACCACGTGAATGTACGTAATGTCAATGACGTGCACACTTAAAAATGGTTAAAATGGTAAATTTTATGTTATGTCTATTTTACCACATAAAAAATAAGCAAATAGTTATCTAGAGAGTCTATATCTATTAAAGAACTTGAATCCAGTTTTTCCTTCAAAGAAAAAAACTCCAGTGCCAGAATGAACTCTACTAAACATTTAAATAACAATCCATTCTGAACAAACGCTTCTGAGAATTTAAGATGAATACTTTCCTCCATCATTCTGAGTTCTACACTACCCTAATATCAACACCAGACAGATATTGCAATAAAAAAACACTACAGAATAATATCCTCCATGAACATAGATGAAAATCCTAAACAAAAATTTAAAAACACAGATAAAGATATACAAAATATTTATAAAAGAACACATCACAGCCAAGTGGGGTTATCCCAGAAATTAAAGATTGACTTAATATTGAAAAAAATCAATGTGGACATCATTAAACTAAAAAGAAACTTCACAAGATCAACTCAACAAATGCAGAAAAAGCAATAAACAAAATTCAACATGCATTCCTAATGAAACCTTTCAGCAAACTAGAAACAAAAGTGAACTTCTTTAATCTGATAAATACAAAAAATTTACAGCTAACATGTATAGCTAATGGTAAAGACTGAATGTTTTCCCCTTAATATCAGAAACAAAGAAAGGGTATCAGCAGTCATGATTTGTATTCAACAATGTACCGAAGATTTTTAGCCAGAATAATAAGACAAGAAATAAAAGGCATCCAGATTGGAAAGGAAGGATGTAGAAATCCAATGAACTCTACGGGGGTAACAACAACAACAAAAATCTCCTAGAACTAACGAGCAAGTTTAGCAAGGTTGAAGGATATAAAATAAATATTTTTAAAAATCAACTTTATTTCTATATATTAACAACAAAGGGAAATTGAAAAAAGATCTAAATATCATTTTACATAAATATTTATGAAATACTTAGGGCTGAATTTACCAAAAGATGTGAAAGACCCGTAACAAAACACTTGAGAGAAATTTAAAAGATGTAAATCAATGGAAAGATATAACTTGTTCAGTGATCACAAGATTCAGTTTAAGAGGTCAATTTTCCCCAAAATGACCCAAAACTGATTCAAAATGGAATACAGACCTAATGTAACACACCAAAGTGTAAAACTTCTAAAGGAAACATAGAAAATCACTGCAACCTTCTGTTAGACAAGGATACACACTGAAATCACCATCCATAAAAGAAAAAATTGATAAACTAGATTTTGTCAAAATAAAAAGGTTTTCCTCTTAGAAATATATTGTTAATGACAAGAGGAGCCACAGACTGGGAGGAAAATGTTTGCAAAGCATAAATTAGAGACTGATATGCAGACTATATTAAAGAACTCTCAAGTCATCAATGAGAAAAGAAAAAACCCAATTAAGAAATTAACGAAAGATCTGAATGGACACTTCACTCACACACATATACATGTGATGTGTGTATGTACCTACACGCGTACATGTGCTATATAAGCACTTTAAAAGATACTCAACATCATTAGTCATTAGAGAATGCATATTAAACCACAATGACATATCAATACACTTCTATAAGAATTGTTAAAATTTAAAAGGCTTATCATACTAAATATAACAGGTGAAGATGTAGAAGAACAGAAACTTTTATACTGTTGGTGGGAACGTAAAATAATATTTTATTAAAAATGGCCAAACTGTTTTCCAAAGTTAAACATGCATTTGCCATACAACCCAGAAAAATGAAAACATTCAGCAAACCACCTATTCATAATCAATCCAAACTGTAAACAACCCAAAAGTCTTACAGTGGAGTGAATGGATAAACCAAAACGTCCATACAATGGAATACAACTCAGCAACACCACCACAAAAACTACTGACATGCAACTTGGATGTCATTCAAAGGCATATATGCTAAGTGAAAAAACTTAGTGTGAAAACATTACATACTGCATTGTCCCATTTATGTGACATTCTCAGAAAAACAAAACTGTAGCATAAAGGACCACTCAGAGGTTGACAGGAGTTAAAGGCAGGGGAAAAATGTGGCTAACAAGGTAAAAAGCACTAGGTACTTTTTCGGGATGATGGAACTGTTTGGCATCCTAACTGTGGTAATATGACCATATACACGTGTTATAATAGATATTTTAAAATTCAAATAACTGTAGGCCAAAAACAGGTCAATTTTACTATGATTACTGAAATGTTGTTATCAACTCATATGCTAGCAACAAAATAGGTCAAAAATATTTTCTAGAAGAATTATCAAAGAATGTAATTATAAAATTCCTGCTTCTTTTCAATTTAAGATTTACTCTGATGCCTAGTACAAGACTGATTTTATGACATTGCTCCATGGGCTTTTAAAATAATGAGGTTTTTATTCAAAAGATTTGTTGATGGTGTTATTCTATTTCCCTATAGCCTTATTCGTGTCTTTTGGATCTATCTAATTATGAAAGAGACATAATGAATCTCCTGATATAACTATTTCAATCAAATTCTTCTCTTATAAACAGATTCTGCTTATTGCTTATATATATAGCTTCCATATTTGGTACCTACTTGTTTATGACTGGTACCTACTTGTTTATGATGCTTTGTTAATTTACTAGACTTTTCATCATTGCATAATATCCTATTTTATTCTGTCTAGTATACAAATTTTAAATTCCACCCTAACTTATATTACATTGCCACCTCTGCTTTTGTATTGTTTGCATTTGCCTGGCCCATTCCTTTATTTTCAATCTTTATTTGTTTTAAACACTCTTCAACTCCATCTGACATCAGAATTATTATGAGAATTGGACCTATTCACACTTAACTCATTGATATATTTCATTATGTTGCTTCTCTTGTTTAACATCTTTGACATTCTGTTCAAATCTGTGTTTGATCCTCCTTATTGTTGAATTGTATTACTGTGATATGATTAAAAGAAAAATCAAGTTAGAACTTATGAGGCTCAGTTTAGCCTGAGGTCCTTCACTAAACTCTAGATCTGTAAGTTTAACTTATCAAGGAACATATAAATTCCTGCTTACGTGCTTTTTCAGAGTGTGTGTGTGTGTGTGTGTGTGTGTGTGTGTGTGTGTGTGTTTAGGAGGACGTTAAGAGGACAGCAAGGAATGGGGCATCAAAAGAGATACTATAAAAGTCTTAAGTATCCGATGGAGAACAAAATTATGAGTTATAAATTAATAATTAAATCCCCAAATCTGAGTTTACAAACAATTTAAAAAGTTTTAACAATAAATGTGATAAGTGCTCTCATACTTAAGAGGATTTATTTCCAATAAATAACAAATAAAACAACAAAGAGGGCCTGGAAATTAAGAACACATTCCTAATCAAAGATTTTAAATGTTCAAACTGAAAATTCAAACACACCACACACAAAATCAAAGCCTAGTAAAACTTGTTCTCAGAACACATCTTCATTAAAGAATAAGACTAAAATACAGAAAGTTAATACTCATCTGATTATCTGAAAAAACTAACAAACCAAAAGAAAAGTAGAAAGGTGAGATAAAAATAAAGTAATTTCTCAAACAATAAAAGATACATTCCTTAGAAAAAAACTAAACTAAACTAAAATATACAAGTTTAGAAATGAGAGAAGAGCATAAGCACAGACAATGAAGAGTTTAAAAGAATACTATGTGCGAATTAACTTAAGAGATAAGTTGAGATGCTTTCCCAGTAACACACCCAAAACTGTTTTAAGAGATAGAAAACCTGAAGAAGCTAGAATGGTAAAAGGAACAGGATCAGACTGATTCACAGGTGAAATGTAACCTTTAAAGAACACATAATTCCAGTAATATTGAAGCTAGAAAAGACAACTTAAAAAGATGGAAAGCTCCTTTGTTTTATAAACCAGTATAACTTTAATATCAAATCCTGATTTTTAAAAAAATACAAAAAATCAGAGAACATCTTCTGTATAAAAACAGACATAAAAATTCTAAAATATTAGTCAACAGAATCCTGACATGTCAAACAATGAGTGAAGACTTATTGAGAAAAGCAATATTTCAGTATTAAAAAAGTCTATCAACCATTAATGCTAAAAGGGCATACGAAAAAAAGCCCACAACCTTTCCTAAGAAAACCCCTATGTAAAATAGAAAAAAGAAACTACTTAAATATGATGAAGCATTTGCCATTTGCATTATTCTAAATAAAGAAATGCTAGTGCCATTTTTATCGCTTTATTCTAATTGAAATGTTTATCTGAATAAAATTATATAAAATAAAATAGTTATATTTTTCTTTGAATTGTCCCTTATTTCCAAATATTTTAACAAGTTTATATTATGGAGTCAAACAAGTATAAACTCACACTACTTTCCATTTTAATTAAATTATCTTTGATAAGTAAGCCTAAAACTATAAGGTAACATATATGGAACAGATATGGTCTCTGCCCTTAGAAGCCTAATTGGTAATATGAGGGCACAGTCATGGATATTTTTTAAAAGCTTATCAAGGAAGTGATAAGAATCAACAATAAAAGTCATCGACCAATAACAACCAAAATTTGTCTAACTTTAGTGGAACAACCCTCGAAAAACAACCCTCAAAAAACATTTTCATATATTTTAACAATTATAAGTACTACAGATTAAGAAATAGGTTCTGAGCCCATCTTAAGTAGAGAACTCGTTTCAAATTTTCTATTTGAAATTTTGTAATCTGAAAAAAATTTTTTAATCTGAAAAAAATTTCACTTAAAGCACTTATATTCAATGACTATCTAAAATAGATTTAAAAAACTTGAAAATAAAGCAAATGTTGCCTATTTAATCAAATTATATAAAGTTAGTACAATTACTTCCACAAGGATCTATTCTCAATGCTTAAATTTCAACCAGTTCTATCTATGCAGTTAATTATGTACCTCGGCTAAGTACCTGATTAAGTACCATTACATGGCCTTGCCATAGCAGAAAAAGAAATCTAATACCTTTTTACAAACACTTCCCATGTAACAAAAAACCTGGTCAAAAAAATTCTTGCGATTTTGTGTTCATTTTTATGTTAGAAATGTTATCTTGAATTATATCTTTAAATAACTTGTTGTGTTTCATTATGTTTCTTCTGAGACTCAAACATGCATATGTTGGATCTCTTTTTCTGATTTCCATATCTACCTATTTCTAATATGTTTAAGCATTTTTACTTATTTTGGTAAATTTTACCCACTTAGTCCATTTCTAGCTTCTACGTCCTTTACTATGTTTCCCAAGTCTCACTGGTCCTTGTGATTCTTCCAATTTCACCTTCATCTCAGTTTTGGTTTTATTTTATTATCTTACTTGTTTTTCTTTCTAATCAATAACTTTACACTGCATTTTCTCATGTAGTCGCACTATCTCTTCCCTTCATCTTCTTTACAGCAATATTTTTTCTGGTGGGTATTCTTGATGTCTCCTTTGTATTTGTTTCTTTCTGATTCTTTTTGATTCCTGAATGGTGGTAGTGGCCTTGAACTAGATTCCTTTTGATTTCCCATCTTTGAAGGAGATGAGGTTTTCCTGAACAAGCTATTTACAAGAGAATCATGCACAAAGCCAGAGTGGCTCCACTTCTGGACCACCAATACTTTTTCTTGATTCAGGGTTTTATAAGATATAATTTAGTTTTTTACTTCTCACCAGCCAGTGGAGACAAGCAGCCCTGAGGTCTGTCACAATGCGAAGGCACAGCTCTTCCCCTACTGCTACAGACACAATCGCAAAAGTAGCTTACTTGTGTAAGTCCTTGTTTGGCTTAATCTCCCCAATTCTTTCAATCAAACCAAGCACAGAGAAACTCCTGGCATTAGCTCAAGAAACTGATTTTGCTTTTGCAAACAAGGGATTTCGGTTTTTCACCTCAGGGTGGGCCTCTCAACTTTATATAAAGCATCTCTTGCTGGTGCCAAGGTCGGCAGCTGTGGCATCTTCGCTCTACCTTCTTCCCACGCGCAGTCTGCTTAAATGAACCTCCACTGCTTTTGGCAGCAATTCCATCTATTTCGTGGCCTGGGGTTTTAGCTGTCTTCTAGATTAGAGGAATATGGGTTTGTGTTTTAGCTTTTCCCCTCTCTTTGTTATGGGCTAACTGCCAGAAAACAATAAAAGAAATGCCAACTTTAAAGTAGCATCTTCAAAACCTAAATTATCTTTAAAGAATATTTTCTACAAGATGAATTTAAGTGTCTCATCGTATTACTGAAATATAAAGGTGTGCTTTCCTTATTATTTTACTGTGAGGGAAAATACTAATTTTCCACAAAACACTAATTTTCACAAAGCCATTAACAATTGAGCTAATTGTTTTTATTTTACAAACTCGTGTATACTGGTTACAACCTAAGGCAGAAAATAATCTGAAACCTAAATGTGAAAGATACTTTTTAGACCCAGGACCCATTTGGGGTACAAATTTATGTATATTCTCATCAGTATGCCACAATCTTAATATTTGTTTTAAGGCAGACGAAAACTTTTTAGTAATAATGACATGATCTGTCATTCTGCAAGTCCCCAGAATCTATTTCCACTTGAAATGAAGGTAAATAGCAATATATTATAACATAAGATCATTCTCTTAATAAAACTTTAACTCTAGGCAAGTTTGTTTTCCTGCCAGTTACTAGTCTTCTACTCCTCGTTATCTACTACTAAGCACATTATGAGCAAAATGAACTTTTACAACTCAAATTATTTTTAAGAAGCAAATAATTTACCAAAGCCAAATTAAAATGGATGAGTTACTACTGTTTTACATAATTCACTTTCACACAATAGAGTAAATCTGTAAATGTTTACACGTTAGACAAAAGCTAAGTAATGCCAGAGGCATTATGAGTTCATGTTCAAGAACTCTTCCTCACCGAATTCTAAATCTAAATAAGAAATGTAAACAGAACAATGGATTTTAAAAATCATTATCTGACAACCACCACAGCTGGAATGACAGGATAACACTTTGCAGTGGAGAAACCTGGCATTTATCACCTTAAGTAACCAAAGTCCCATCACCAGTAATGGTACAAATATACACCACGCTCAGAGGAGCACTTTTGCGGAATTCCTGCTAAAAATGTATAACCCGAATCTAACCATGAGGACATACTGAGCAAATACAATCTAAGAATATTCTATAAAACCAATTCATATAAACCCTGCAAAGATGTCAAGTTTATGAAAGACAAAGGAAGACTAAAGAACTCTTCAGATTTAAAGAGATAAAGAGAAATGACAGTTAAATTCAATGTGCGATCCTGGACCAGAAACAATTATTTTTCTTTATATAAGATATCAGTGGGACAATTGATGAAATTTGTCTGTTTACAGCAGAAATACATCCACGTTCATTTAGGAAATAAACAATAGAGATTAAAGACATGCTATCTACAACTTACTCTCAAACAATTTGAAAAAAACAAGAACTGTATGTATGTAGAGAGAATGATAAAGCAAATTTGATAGATATTAACATTCAGGGAATTTGAGTGGGATATACAGAAGTTCTTCATACTATTTTTATAACTTTTTTTAAAGTATGAAATTAAAAAGAAAAAGGGAAAAAACAGACCCACAATAAATAAAAATAAAGCCAGTTAAGAAAAAGGATTTTCCCTAACATTAATGTTTGAATCATTTTTACTACATTCTACTCATCAAATCATGAAATTTTAGAGCTGTAAGAAAAATATATTCTCTCACCAAAACTGTTCAATTTACAGATGAAGGCAATGAAGTTAAATGCCTTGCTCAAGATCACAACCAGTGCAAGGCAGAGCCCAGGCAACTATCCTACTGACTCTGCTCTTCCAACTGCTGCAAGCTGTCTCTTCACACCTGTATACAGCCGTCTACTCCCCAAACATGACACCAGAATATTTACCTCTATCTTCTCATATAGTCTAAAAAGTTGGTGAGGCAAACCACTCTCAGGAAACCTAAATTTCATTTTTAAACCACTACCAGGCTTTCTAAATTTTATTTTTAAACACCATTTGGGTATCGCCGCTCCTAACAATCTTTAACAATATTGATGAGTATGTTGAGTGTGCCAGATACTGTAGCAAATGCTAAAAGAACAAAATTCTATTGTTAGGTGATACAGTTAGGCCCATGATAATAGAGACCAAGTCTGTATTATTCATCATTATAACCCCATCTCTTAGGACACTGCCTGGCATACAATAAATGTTCGGATAACTGGATGCTGCTAAATAAAGACAATCCACAGTACAGGAAAGAAACTGTGTGTGCAGATAATCATAATACCCATAGTCTTAACCAAGTGCCATGAGACAACAGCTAAAGGAAAGATTTACTAAGGCCTCAGAAGTTTAATGACACCAAAGTTAAGCCGCACAAGACAAATAAGATTTCAATAGACATGGAAGCAATGGTGTGATGAGAGGAGGGTCGAGGGAGTTAGATTTAACAGCCTAAAGGCAAGGAACTACCTGGAGTTTCTATTAAATTTTAAACATAGACTTACCTATTGTTGCTGCAAGTTCTGGGTCAAAAGTATCATCTGTGAACCTCAAGAGCAGGCTAAAAGAGAGGTTAAAAAGACAGATTAGAAATTTGACTTTCCTTTCTAATCATTTGATAAATGTGTTCATGACTGTTATTTCACAAATTAGATGCATCTAAGAATAGCTGATGTAGGTCTGTTCCCCACAGTGCCTCAGTGCAGGCAGGTATCTACAGGGGAATTAATTATTGGAAAGGCACTTAAAGACTCCCAAAAGCAAAGTAGTTTACTAGAAAACATATTCCCCATGCTCCCATATACAATTCCCCAAGTGTGAAAAGGTTTATGATTTTTTTAAACTGTTATATCCTTCTGAGAAAATATTACCACAGGTCATGCTTTAACACGAATGAAAGGGGGGAAAATACGTCTTAGACTGCAATAAATTATTATTTTCAATCTGATGTGTAATCCACTCTGAATTCAAGTGAAAACAGAGAGGTGTCTAGCATTTGTAACATGTAGAATGACTACCTAAGTGGGACAAAAAGATAAACTATTAAAGAGTAAAGGTAGAAAGAGCACATGATGCCCACAGTATACTCTGGCAAATGCTTCGCGGGGTATGTGAAACTATGCAAGCAACAGGCAGCTACTGAAGGCTTTTAAAGAAAGGAATGGCAAGTACTACTCTACATTTTAAAGTTAATTCCAGCAAAAAAAAAAAAAATGCAGGAGAATCAACAGAAGACAACTGCCAGGGCTATGGTGAGAGATTAATGAAGACCTTAACCTAGGAAATGGTAAAAAACTAAAAAGGGGTGAAATGAAAGCAAAAGACACCAGAAAAGTACTCTAAGACTTTGCATCTCCCAGAATTATTTTATTTAATATGAAGCAGAAATGCCAGCTATTCGAAGCTTTTCAAAAATAAAATATAAGCTTGTGTTAAAGTCTTAGATTTATAAAATTAATCAATCTTCTCTCACATTATCTTCTAAAAGTTGGATAAGACTGTTCCAGTGACCTGTTTTCATTAATAAAGTCAAGGCAATAGCTAATCAGACATCTAAGCTGCAGAAAAATATTTCTATAGGTTGTAATTACTGCTGTTAGTTTTTTGTTTGCTTGTTTTTGTCCAGAGTATACTGCAAAACATAGAGGCCTCCTGAGAGGTCCCAAACCCAGTGTCATTGACAGTATCTGAAGGATTAATTCGCCTTTCCTTGGTTTTGCTCTCTTGTGTTTACCATAAAACCAGCACCACAAAAAGTAAAACAGAAGAGTCAAACTGTAGATTTTTCTACTTAACACTGAACCCACTTGACTGTAATTATTTTTATTTACTTTCAACTTGAGTTAGGTGAGTACTGAGAAGAATCTTAAAAGACAACTTAAATTTTTCTTCTCTCTCCAACAGGAAACTTTAAATTAATAAAGTGAAAATTTCACTAAAAATTTCAGTCACCCATAATTTAAGAATAGAAAAGGTACATATCTATACTTGGTCACTTCAGAAAACATCATTACAAAAACATAGGTTAACATAATCTTATGTAGTAGTAACAACAATACCTAAATAATAATAAAAATAACAATAGTATTGACTATTATTTACTGAACATTGACAATGTGCCAAACACTGAGCCAAGGGTTTTTCTTACATAATTGTTAACCCTTACCACAACTCTTGTCATCAATGATACTTTGTCAGGAAAAGCAGGAACTATATATGGTACAAAGCAACATATTTCAATGCAGGCTCAGTGTAAGTAAGTCAGAGATACAATGGTTGCTCAAAATGTATTCTAAATTCTAGGCATGCATTTTCTAGGCAGAGTCCACTTCTCTATTGGATAGTGAAAGAAATCCACAAACAAAATGATTAAGAACCACTGCTCTAAAGGATGTATATTTAAACTTACATATTTTCAAAGTTAAAAGTGCAAAATACTCTCCATGAAGAGGTATAGCTGGAAGGAGTAACTACCACCATTCTCCTAAGAGGAGACCAAATTTATAATAATCAGTGTGATTATAACTAATTTGCAGTTATTAATTTACATGAAATTAGACAAAAAGGTTGGGGATAACGGGACATAGGAGGGAAAGCAATTTACGTAATAAACGATTTCTATAATTCCTTTCAGTTTCTGAAATGTTTTGCAACTTCTTCACCATGGAATCAAAGAATCTTATACATTTAACACTAAAGTAGATGTGTCTACCACCACACTGCCCTGAACAAGCCCTATCCCATCTGATCTTGGAAGCTAAGCAGGGTCAGGCCTGGTTAGAACTTGAATGGGAGACCACCTAGGAAGACCAGGTGCTGTAGGTGTAAAAAATAAAAAAAATAAGGAATTGTAAGATGATGAGGTCCCTGCAATCTGTGAAGTCAACCAAGGGTTGCCTCTTCTTAAAAAAAAAAAAGAAAAGAAAAGAAAAGAAAAGAAAACACCACCATTAAATAGGATCTAAGAGATTTCTGCGCAACCTTATTTTTCAAAAGAAGTGAAAGCCCAAAGAAGAAATGAAGGCCCATAGTGGTCCAGTACCACACATAAGGTCACACAACTGGCAGAACTCATTTTGTAATCCCAATCTCCTGGTTGCTAACACACATGCTCATTGCACTCTGACAGTGTGAAATAAACTGGAAAAATAACCCACTAATTAGCTAAGATATCCTTTGTTGTGCAAGGATTTCTCAACAGCACAAGTGACATCTCACTTTCACTAACTCTAGATTAGAAAGAAATAGTAACAAACTACTGGTTAGAACAACCCTTTAAGATTATATCCGTGTTGTTTTTGTACTAACTCACCTTAAAAAGCATAGGCTTCTATTTTAGTAGTCATTTATTCTCTTCAGATCCAGAAGGTAAGTAGTCTGGGTTACTTTCCATACTTTATTATATTTACAATAATATATATTCAGCTAGAAAAATAAGCCAACTTTCTCTTTAAATGAAATCTTGCCTTGAAACAGATGAAAGTGTTAAAGTTTTGCAATGATCACGATCACACAACTGGCAGCTCACAGTGTTTCATTAATTTATTTCTTGTTATGTACAAATCCCTTACTCCAATATACTCAGAGAACATCAAATGAGGAAAACTATGAAAATGTGTTGTCATACTTTTAAAATATATAAAATTTCATATAATATATTACAGAATGAAATTTCGAATCCTCAAGTATCTAAAAAAATTAAGACTTTATGAAGTGATTTTAAAGATAAGTTTATCAGGAGGTATAACTAAAATGCAAAATTGTTTTCAGCTTCTAGAATACGGATACTGTTTAAAGATCATAGTAGCCTATAACCTACTCATAATACGCATAACTTCACCCGGAGAACTTTGTTCTAAGACCTGGATGAAATCACTCCCCTCTTGCAACACCCACCGAGCTCCACGTCTTACCTTACACGCAAATCTATTATCAATATTATTTCCCCCCAAGAAAGGAAAGGCACAATGCCACTTTGTCTTTTTACCTCTATTTGAGGTAGCAGAATGAGAACTAACAATTACCCATATTTTCAAAGGTGGTCCACAGCTTAAACTCTGGCACCTTAGACCAAAGTGAATTATTCAAGTGGAAGACCAACAAGTTCTTTCACAGCTGACTTATATAAACAAAAACAAAACCATAAAAGCAGCGGCAACAGGGTGCACCAAAATAGGCCAGGAATGTGATCTAAGGAATGTCATGAACTTCCAGTACAGACTATCACGTATTTAGAAAAAGCGCAACAGAAACCCCAAAGTGACCACTCTTAACTTAGCGAGATGCCAGGTCGCCTGAACCCCGAGGCTTCGAGACGAGGCCGAGGCCAGACTTGGGCTCCAACCCGCCGCCACGCCCTATGCTCTCCCGCAGCAAACCGGCCGGCCAAGTGGCGGCCCTCGGAATTCCTTTTTCTTTTTTTCTTCCTTGGAGCGACAGTGGGGAAACCACCCCGGAGCCTCAGGCCTAGCAGAGGCCGCGAAGCGGGCCAGCGCGGGGGGCAGGGGCGCAGGACCGCGCGGCGGAGAGGCCGGGAGCGCGAGCGCAGCCCGCCCCGGCCGGCCCGCGCCCGGCCGCCGCCGTTTACCGTTCTCGTCGCGGCCCAGGAGACCTCGACCACGGAGGCAGAAGGAGCCCCGCCGCTCCATCACCGCCCGCAGACCCGCCTCACCTGGACTTGCCCACGCCACTCTCGCCGATGATGAGGATCTTCAGGGTGGTCAGCACGTCCTCGTCCATCCTGACCCTGCTCGGCTCCGAGCCCCGCCGCCCCGGTCTGACTCGCAACTCTTTCCCAGGGAGAGCTGATCGCGCATGCGCGCTCCTCCGCGACTGCCACCTTTTTACACGGCTTGTTTAGGTTGCAGAAGCCCCGGACTCCCCATTTCCGCCTTCAGGTAGCTCTGCGGCTGCGCAAACCCAGAGTCCCAGACGTCTTTCCGGGGAGCGCGTCTTCCTTTGCGCAAGCGCAGATGGGGAGAGCGGTGTGTGATTTCAGAGTTAGCAGGCTCGGCCTCTTTCCCGTCCCTGACCTCCCTGCCTGTGCTTTTATGGTGTACTTGCGGGGGCGGTGGGGGGTGGGGGCGGTGCTGAGTTAATGAAGTCTTCTCTGTGCGTACTACTGAAATTTGCAAATCCCACCAACATTTTCCATACCTCTTTGTATTATTTAATGCATAGCACCACCCTCTAATATACTCAATATTTTACCACTATTTGTTACTGTCTGATTCCCAGAGAGAAGCTTCATAAAAGCAAGGATTTTTCTCTGGTTTGTTATTACCTCTATATCTAAATAGTTCCTGGAATGTAATACATGCTAAATAAATATTTGTTGAGGAAATTAATCTAATGAAAGTACTCCAGTCCATTCCTAACTGGTAGGTGATACCAAGCGGTCAACCTCAATCTCTCAGAAAATAGTTCTTGAAACCTCAATCAAGTCTACCTAGGCTATAGCTTCAGTAGTTTATTTAAGAGGTTCATGGTCTTCTCATGCTCTTCTGCTCTGGTGCAATAATTCTAGAAGTATAGCCCCAGTTCCTAAAGATCCCTTTCAGGGGTCCACAAGATCAAGCTATTTTCATAATTATTGAAGATGCTTTTACTTTTTTCACTCTTGTTCTCCTATATGCCAGTTGAATTTTTTGTAAATTGTGATAGAAAAATAGATTGAGGGCAGAGTAACATATGAGAATTCAGCTCTTTTCCATAAAGCCTGACCTTAAAGAGATTTGCAAAAATGTAAAGTAATGCCATTATTCTCACTAATTTTGGTTATAAAATAGTTATTTTCATAAAAATATAAATTAACTAGTAATGAGTTTATTTTTAATGTATTAATACATGTTTAAATTTTGTTTTAATTTCTAAATATTAATGACTGTAGCCACATTATCAGTTCTTTCTAGTCCTCAATAATCAATCTGTCAGCATATACAATAATTTGAACAGCCAAAAAGTTTGAGAACTGTTGTACGGTACTATTCACACTAAAATAAAAATTTAAAAACCAGCCTGGATTCATTGCTGCTGCAGGTAACATTGTTAACCTCCTTTAGCAACACTATATCCTCTTAGATTTTCTCTTACCTCTTGACCTATTTTCAGTTTTTTTTTGTGTGATCCTCATGTTCATCTTTTAAACATGCTTGTTTTGGAGTTTTAGCCTGGTTTTATATTTTTACTCTACATACATGTTGTTTTTTTGGACTTACATGGCTTCCTCATCTCACATATTTTGAGGAGTCCCATATCTACATCTCTGGTGGAGATGTCTCTCTTGAGGTTTAGGACAACATATGCAACATACACAAGATAGCTCCACCTAGGTATGCCCAAGTGGAGAAAGCCAAGTGAAACATGACTGACACTGAACTCGTTACCTTGCCCTCTATACTAGAATTCCCCACCCCCATTTCCTTTTTAAAGAATGACAACACCAATTTAACTTCCTCACTTCCCACTCCTGAAGCATTCCTGAAAATTATCCACTTTTTTTCATCTCTATCACCACTATTGTGGTCAGGTCATCATCTTTATCTTTTTTTCTGAATTATCGTATACCATATCAGCTGCCAAACTGGCTTTCCTGCCTTCATTTTTCTACCCCCTCAGACTCGTTCGCACTGCAGCCAAAGTGGTATTCCTAAGATGCAAACCCGGCTGAGTCATTCTGACTTCCACATGCTGCCCACTGCCCTTAACAAGTGTTTATTATCTTATCATTAGGCCCTGATTATCCTTCCAATCTCATCTCTTGCACTCTGTGTTCCGGCTAAATTAAACTCCTTTCACATTTTCAACGAATCATGTTTTGCTGTGTCATTCCTTCTGCCTGAAACACACATTTTGTTTGGACAACACTTACTCATCTTCCACATTCTAGCTTTGTGATCCCATTCTCTGGGATAACTTCCCTACATTACATGTTCTGCTGATGTGTTCTGTTAGTATCCTATGCATCTATCATGATATGCACTTCACAATATTGTAACTGTATGTTTAATCGTTTATTCCCCTACTAGACTGTGTGCTTCTTGAAAGCAGAACTGATTAGTGTCCTGTTCATTGTTCTGCTTCCACCATCTAGTACAATGTCTAGCCTAGAGTAGTTGCTCAAAAAAAAAAAATATATATATATATATATAAACCCTAATTCAACTTCAGAAATTTGGAACAATAATCTGCTTGTTTATTTATTGTTTATACAGATTGAGATATCTTTTGAATCTCTATATTGAACATCATGGGAAAAAAAACTTCAAACTCTAAATGCATAAACATTACCAGGTCCTGCTAGAAAGGAAGTGAGCATTCATGCACAGATAAGGCAAAATAGTAGGGTGTGTGTGTGTGTGTGTGTGTACGCACTAAATGGGTGATAGACAATAAATGCTCCAGAAATTTAGTCAAGAGTAATTGGTCACTGAAGTTTAGAGCAACCAGAAAACACTTTGTGAAGGAACAGGACTTGAAAGATGGGTATAGTTTAGACAAATACAAGAAAGGGAGCAACTCTCAGGCAGAATGAATTTAGTAAAAACAAAGGCATTAGGCTATGTAATGGATGATACTTTTGATGGATACATCTGGCTATGTAGGGAAAGGGCAAAGGGCAGGCATAAAGGCATGCAGACCTCATAGGAAACTATTGGAAGACCTGAATATTATGGTGGCAGTAGGAGCTGGAAATGGAGGGATGTATTAAAAAACACAGGAATAACAGCGTTAATGAAGGAGGAGAATAGGAAAAGAAAAACATCAAACATTTCTCTAATGTTTTAAGCCTCACCCAGTGCCATAGATAAGAAAGAAAACTCATGACAGAAATGGGGAGGAAATTGAGTTTTTAACCGTTGAATTTTATGCGAAGGTGAGTCTTGGAGGTGAAACTTCTCAGAACTCTCATAAAGCTGTGGTTCTGAAATTCAGAGCAGATGACAAGACACCGAAACAAGATGACATTCCTGACCAATGTTCTGGCCTGGGTGCTCTGTCCCCCATATACACTGTTATCCTTAAATCCCCGGGGAAAAAGTCATTCAGCCTTAGGTTTCAGACATAACTTTTTGTCCTTTTTCTTTTTCTTTTTTGTAATGGATGCGTCTTTTAGTATTAATTCTTTCACATTCAGAAGGTACAATCAGCTTGCAAGAAAATCTCAAAGGCAAGATTCTTAAGATCTGAAGTTTGTGACGGCCTATGAGCAAGCCCAGTATAGAAGGAGAGGTTGTAATTAAAAAACACTTGGAGGTGTGATGGGTAAGGCCTCTTGAGTCTGTGTTATTCACAACATGCCCACAGCAATAGCCCTAGGAAAGGACCACAGGGGAGAAAAAAGATCAAATCTGAGCCATCAACTTTTCCGCATCTGTGGCTGTTCCTCTCAGCATCAATGATTAAGAACAGAAATGCCGCTTGCAGAACTCACACTCTCTGAACAGGTACCAACAGGAGCACTGTGACTCATGGCTTGTATAGGGCTGCTATATCCAAGTGTAACAGGCCTTTGTGGCTGAAAGATCAGGTGCTACTGGTGGGAAGAGTCTTACAGCATTCCTCCCCCTCCCCCAGTAGAGGTTCCAAAACCACACCCTACATTTCCAGTATCTCCTTGCCTCCTGTTGATTATGAACAGGAGCTTCGGTTTGCTGTGAAGGAGGTGTTCATGTCATTGTTTAGTTGTTTTGATAAAGCTCTGAGGACTTGGGAGAGATGGGTGAGAGAGAAAGTCCCTGGAGGAAGTAGCTGCTGTATCCTTTTGGTCCCTGGGGTGGGATTTCACCCCTAGAATGAGAGGGCTCAATGTAAAGAGCTGGAGTGGCCAGATTAGATTTTGTAGCTTGACACCAGTAGTGCTGTTTTCAGGGCCCGTGTGACAGTTTAGTCCAGATTGGGGAGAGAGTCATTATACTTTAATAATTTGACGCCAGATCCATTATAACCTGGCAATATCACTTCTCATCATGGAATTCATTTTACAGCAAAAGAAATGTGGCAGTGGGCTTATGCCATTTGGATGTCATAGGTGTTATCACCTCATCTCTCCCAGAAGCAGTTGGTCTGATGGACTGTGGAATGGCCTAGGACAGGCTCAGTTAAGCTGCCCGCAAGAGGACAATATCCTGTGAGGCTGGGTTGCTATCCTAAGGAGGGCAGTAAAACTTTAAACTTGCAGCCTACAAATGTTGCTGCTTTTTAAATAAAATTCATAGTCAACAGAGGCATTTGGCTTCCTGGGTCTATGTTAGACGTTCCTCCTCTGTGACTCCTACCATAGCCTCAGCTCTCTCTGGGCTCTAAGAGTACTATTTTCTGCCTCTTCTTCAAATCTACCGTGAAAAAGTCTTCCAACTCAATTAATCTCTGAGATCTGTCTGTTACCAAACTCAGGCTCGGCTGCTTGCCGCCCATAAGCCAATAATTCATACGCCAATAACTCAGGAGACAAGAGTTAGATAGAAGGAAAGAAGGTTTATTCAAGAGTTGGCATCCTGGGTTATTATAAGAAGAGGGCTGGGAAGGAGATCAGGCAGAAATCCCAAACCCCCGGGGAGAGGACTGGATCCTAGAGGGGAGGGTTGGCCAAGGCCACCTATCTTGTCTTCTGGCCTTGGCTTGTTTCTCAGGCTGCCTGGAGGGGAGGCAATTGAAACAAAGGAATTAACAAGGAGAGGGCGGGGAGATCCTCTTTTAGGATACAGTCAGCCTGCTCTGATATGCAGTCTGGAGCTGGTCAAGCAGAGGTCAGAGGTCTGGGGAGGATTTGGCAGTCAGTCTTCGGGTACCAAATGATCTGGGAACTGTTAGCTCCCTTTGAAGTCTGTTTCTAGAGTTCTCAATCAAGCAAACTGCTTATCCACGAATTACTTAACAAGGCATTTTTATGTACTTAAAATATGAGAGTGAGATTGTCAAGACAAAAAGGAGAAAAAAGAATAAAAATGAACACCAAATGATCACAGTTACAATCCCCACTGTCACGTCCTCATTTACATTTCTATGGAAGTTTTATGGATCTACCTGGAGTGGACTCGTGAGACAATAATTTATAACGAAATGCTCAACCCTGGGATGAGACATGGTATTCAGTTCCTCTACATGGAGGAAGAGTTCTCGGGCACATTTGCTTTCTAGCTGTCAAGGCCTGCCTGCATAGTTTAGTTATACTTACTATGATTATTTTGAAGATTGCATGAGAGACTAATATTAACACTAATACAGTTAGGCTTAACTTTACAATTTCTCCTCGGACAGGTTTTATTCTTGATGGTATCCAGGAAAATAGATTAGAAAACCAAGGGAGTGGACATGCAGAGGTGGAAGTTATAATACTATTATGTTAGGTAAAGTCTGCTTGAATCAGGGAAAAAGCCACATCAAAGAAACGAAGTCTTCGTGCAGTTAGTGTGGGGTTACCGTTCTCGTTACACTTCCTTGTGGGTTGTCCCAACCTGACCACGCTGCTGTAAAGGGTCCCTTAATTGTATTCTCTTGAGTCACCTGACTTAGATTCTATTTCTTGCTGGTATCCTGACTGATGCAGCCACCCTTTTCTCCAATTCGTTGGAATAATATTATTTGCCATTTTTCAATGAAAGAAATTAAGTCACAGAGGGTTGAAGTGATTCACCCTAGGTCATAAGGCCAAGAATGAATCCAGCTCTCCTGATATACATCCATTACTTCGTATCATCATCGTAATTAGGCACACTTTAGTGACAACTGGAAAAAGTTTACCTCCCAGTACCCAGTGGTAGGAAGAGAAGTCCTAACTCACTTGGCTTTTTCCTAGTTTTATCTCTTAGTCATTGAGAAGCCACACAGGAAGAGAAATTAACTTTGGAGAACACTGATGAAATGAATATAAGTTCTATGCTATGCAAATATTTGCATTTTGCACATTTTCACTACTGATTAGAACTTCTTAGATGCTGATACTTCCAGTTCAAAATGCCAGGTGAACGGTCTGATATCTGAATATAGAGTGGAATGAATGGACCACAATTCAAGGTAGGCAGTAGGTTTTCTTGAAGATATAGTAAGTGAATAGTTAAACTTTGGAGTGAATGATAAGAAGATAAGCATGGTGCCAATAGTCAACCACTTGGATTACTAAAAACCAGCAAGGGATAAGCTAATGAATGACCTCAATAGAAAATACAGTGTTAGAGGTAAGTATGGTCTTATTATAAAGTTAGTTGTGAATTATTAGTCAATATGATGCAGGACAGGGCAAATTCCCTGAGTTGGGGGATAATTTAAGCCTTACACTGAGAGAAAAAAGGATTCTTTGCTGAGCTCAAAAAAGAATTCAAGTGCCCACCAAAGTTAGAGTCAAAAGGAAAGTTTGTTGGAGAACAACGCTCCACAGACAGAGCGTGGTCTCCTCTCAGAGACAGAGAGTGAGAGAGCCTAAGAGAGACTCAGAGGGACAGAGACAACAGAGAGAGACAGGGACAGTGAGAGGAACAGAGTAAAGGCACTGAAAGGGACCCCAAAGTGTTCAGGGAATTCAGTTTATATGTCATTCTTTAGTTTCTGTGAGTTATAGTTTAAAGACTTTGTTTACCTATTTCCTTTTGATATGTGTGAGAAAGGATAAGAGTATGTAGTGTGGAAAGGTAAGAATCTGTAACATAAAAGGCCTGCTGGCAATTCCCAGCCTTTGATGTGTAGGTTTTCCATGTTTTTAGCCATAGAGAACAAATGATTTTATTTTGTGTTGGATGCCACTCAAGGGCGCTGTTTTCCCTTCACTGTGTAGGGGTAACCAGTTGTTAGTGATCCCAGCAGAAATCTGCTTTTGTCCACAGGATTCCTGTGGTCTGGCTGCAGGGCTGATCAGCATACTGCAGTCTCTGAATATAGCTTAATTTAACATTCTAGTTCTCTTGCCTCTTCCCTACATTCAATGCAGTATAAAACTCTAAAACACAGATAAACCTGGCATGGATATCCTGGAAGTCAGTATCACAGAATGGCAAGACTACTGTTCTATCAGAATCCTTGAGTTCCGGTCCTGGCTCAGGTACCTATTTATTGACTCTGTAACCTTTGATAAGTAATTTAGTGTTCCTGACATGTATCTTCACATAAAATAAAAGGTTTGGGAGTGTGACATAATAAGAAATGTATATTTGGTCTGTGCGCCTAGTTCCTGACTCAGAGCTCCTAAAAGCCTTGTCATTTCCTGAATGATGGGAACAGTAGGAGCATCTTAAACTGAGCTCCTAAACCCTTCAGAACTTCCTGGACGACAGGAGCCTCTTTGTCCTAAGGAAGCAACTTTTGGTGGGCTCCTGGGTAGACTTAGGATGGCGCCTGTCACCAGAAATAGTATTTGTAGTTTCTGTTTAAAAGATTCCCAAGATCAAGCCAAGACCTTAATCAACATAAGGAGAGTCACATAAATATCACATCAAAAGAGAAGAGGCAAAGCAAAGCCAAAGAGATAGAAGAGAGGATAAAGGATCACGGGCACGTACAAACAGCATAGATGGTCTGGAAGGGGCAGGATACAGAAATGATGAAATATAGGATAGATCAGAGAGCTGGAAGAAATGAAAAAAAAGGTGGGGCAGGGCAAGTACCGAAGAGGGGCAGGTGCAGAATTAATGTTACCAACACCAAGTGATGGTCATCACAGTTTCTTGTTTCTAGGGTCTTAAAACGGTATACATTTTACAAGATCCTGGTTTTCAGTCCTCAAGCCTGGCCTCAAAAAGACATGGAATTGTTTCTCAGGCCCCTCTCAAGTCAGTAATTTATTAATCTTGATAATTGAGTTAAAGGACAAAACATAATGAGACTTACCATTTGAAGAACCCATCGATCATGTTAAAATGTATAAGTTGGAGTAGGGGTTATGCTGCTGTAAAGAGACCTCAGAATACAGTAGTTTAAATAAGAAAGACGTCTATCTTTCTCCCACTTAACAGATACCTGGGCAATGCAGGTTGGGTAGATGGCTATATTCTAGGTTGTCATTCAAGCCCAAGCTGTAGGGTTAATATGCCAAACTCAGCCTCTGGTTTTCATTTCTGGATCCAAGGTATCTGATTCTGTTGTGGTCACTGTTGCTGTTTCCTATTCAGGAAGAGAAAGAAAAGAACTTACCTTTAACTAAGTAACACAGGAATTCACACATTACCTCCTCACACTTCTTTGGCCTGAGGTTAATCATATGGCCACACTTACACTAAGGAAGTCTGAAAAATCTTGGCAGCTGGGTGCCCAGCTAAATCATGGGGTTCTGTGATCAAAACGAAAAGGAAGAATGAATACTAAGGGACCGTGAATAGTTTTCATCATAAGAGGTATCTCCAAGACACCTGTGAATCAAAATGTTGTTTTTGAACCAGTGGCTCAAAAAGTAGTCCCCCACTCTGCCTAACTTTGAAAAAACTTATCGTTTGCTAAAATTGATGTTTTTGGTGTACAGTTCTATGAATTCTAACACATGAATAAATTTGTGCAGCCATCACCACAATCGGGATAAAAAAGTTCCATTTCTCTTCCAGACTCCCTCATGCTTCCCCTTTATAGTCACATCCTCCCCCAACTCCAACCACTGTCAACCATTGCTCTGTCTTTTATCACTATAGTTGTCATTTTGAGGATGTCACAGAAGTAAATTGTATGTATGTAAACTTTAAAAACCAATTTCTTTCACTCAAAATAATGCCTTTAATATACATCCAAGATATTGCATGTATCGAGTTTGTTACTTTTTATGGCTAATATTTCATTGTATGGATGCAATGCAGTATGTTTATCCATTACCCATGGAAGGACATTTATTTTCTTTTTCTTTTGTTTTTGTTTTTTTTTTTTGAAATTGTGACTAGAAGTTCCAGAAGTTTCCTTCTAGTCCAGGTTTCTGAGTTTTTATTATAAACAGTTGTTGAATTTGGTCAAATGCTTTTTCTGCATCAATTGATATGAATATGGGGCCTGTTAAGATGGTGGATCACATTTAATGATTATTGACTATGAAACCAGCCTTACATTTCCAGATAAACCCAGTTAATTTTGGTGCTCTACTCTTTTTATATATTATTAGATTCAAGTGGCTAATTTTTCTTAAGGATTTCTGTGTCTATGTTTATAGGAGATATTGGTCGATGTTTTTTTTTTGTCTATAGCGTCTTTGTCTAGTTTTAGTTTCAAGGTATGCTGGACTCATAAAATGAGTTAGGAAGGATTATCACTTCTATTTTCTGGAAGAGATTGTGGAGAATTCTGAATTCAACTCTGAATTCAACTCTTCCGTAAATACGTGGTAGAATTCACCACTGAAATAATCTAGGTCTGGTGCTTAATTTTTTAGAAGATTATTTATTATTAATTTAATTTCTTCAGAAATTGGGTAGAATTCATGTTATTTCTTCTTTACTTGTTTTGTAAAATTAACCAGTAAAATTATTTGAGGCTCAATATTTCTATTTTAGAAATTTTTAAACTGAGAATTATTTACGTAAAATGGTTCTAGAAACTTTCAGGTTATCCATTTCATCTTGGACTAGTAATAGTGGTTTGTGTTTTTTGAGAACTTAGTCCATTTTATCTAAGATCTTGAATTTATGCAAGTAGAATAATCCTTGTAATGTATCTAGGATATGTAGTTATTTTCCTCTTCTTTTCCTTGATATGGTCATTTGTGACTTCACGGTTTTTTTCCTGATCATTCTTGCCAGAGGTTTATCATATTTATTGATTTTTTCTCAGAGAAACAGTTTTTAACTTCATTGATTTTCTCTAATTTTTCTGTTTTTTTTTTCATTAATATCTCCTTATCTTTATGATTTTCTTCCTTCTGCTTGCTTTAGATTATTTTGTCCTTGCCTTTCTGGCTTCACATAAGGAAGCTGAAGGTATTGATTTTGGATCTCTCTTCTAATATAAGCATGTAATGCCAGAAAACTCATACTAAGCACTGATTTAGCAGCACCCCACAAATTTAGGTGTGCTATATTCTCATTTTACTGCATTTGAAAACATTTTCTTTCCCTCGAGGCTTGCTCTTTGACCCATGAGGTATATAACATTTGTGGTTAAATTCCCAAATGTTCAGAGATTTTCTGTTATCTTTCTGTTATAGATTTCTAGTTTGATTTCATTATTGTTAGAAAATTATTTCTATGATTTAACTATTTAAAATTTGTTAAGATTGTGTGTGTGTGTGTGTGTGTGTGTGTGTGTGTGTGTGTGAACCAGAATGTGGTCTATTTTGGTAACTGTCCCATGTACACTGGAAGCTATTCTATTGGTTTGGGGTAGTGTGTCAATTGGATCCAGTTGGTTGATAGTGTTCAATTCTTTTACATGCTTGCTGATATGTTTACTACCAGAGAGGAATAATTATCTACTTCTCCTTTTACTCCTATCATTTTTTTGCTTCACATATTTTGAAACTCCATTGTTGGATGTATAAAAAAGTAATAGATGGAGTCATTTTCAAATGGAGCCAGAGCTGCCATCCCAGAGGAAATGCCTTGCACATCTTAAGTGTCAACTCTTTGGAATGTTAAAAGAGGGCAAAATAACCTTTGAACTGGGCCTAAAGCAACACTGTATCCCAAAGAACTGTTTGCAAGGATAAAAAAAAAAAAAAAGCAGATATGACTACCAGACTGATGACAGCCTGACTAAAATTATAAAAACTATTTAGAGTTAGTGTCACTCTGTTATCTGCACCAGTAGAAATGCATTCCTTCTATTGATGTAACTGTTCCATTCCCTTTCTCAGAAATAATCCTTGCCTTTGTCCCTCAATTGGAATAGTATTTGGGTTTTTGCCTGAATCGGTGCTTCCTGAATAGCTATTCTTTATCTCAATAAATGCTTGTTGCTGCTCTCTTTGAAAGGCCTTTTATCTTTAGGTTAACAGATGCACACTAATTTAAAATTATTTTGTCTTCTGGATGAATTAACTCTTTTATTGTTATATAGTGTTCCCTTTATCCCTGGTAATTTTATTTCCTCTGGAGTCTACTTTGATAAACTATAGCTATTCCAGCTCCCTTTTAAATAATGTTTTCATGATATAGCACTACATTTAAAGTAAGGCTCTTTTAGATAGCAGAGTTAGTTTAAGACATTTTTAAATCCTTTCTGACAATTTTGTTTTTTAATTGGTGTACTTAGATAATTGAAATGTTTGGACTTAGCTCTACAATTTTAGTTTTTTCTTATTCCCTCTGTTTTTTATTCCTGTTTCCCTTTCCTGACTTGTTTTGGGGTTATTGAACATTTCTTAGTATTCCATATTAATTCACAAGTTTTTTTAATGTATATGTTCTTGCATAGTTTTTAAATGATTGTTTTGGGGGTATAATATACATACTTAACTTTCATAGCATACTTAAAATCAGTATTTTACCTCTTCAATGAGAACTATAGAAATCTTACAAACATATATATCCCTGTTACCTCTCCCTTATATGTTCTAGTTATCTTATATATTACATCTTCATACATTGAAGTCCCCATTAGACATTGCTAAAATTTTTTATTTCAAACATCAAACATATTTTCAAGAACTCAAGAGGAAAATAATAATCTATTACATTTATTCACATATTTATCATTTCTGTTGCTCTTCCTTAATTCATGGTATTCTAAGTACTCTGATGACATCATTTCTCTTCTGTCTGAAAAATTTTATTTAGCAATTTCTTCATACCAATTCTCTTAGCAATAAATACTTCGAGTTCTCCTAATCTAAGAATGTATTTCTTTCGTTTTCATTTCTGAAGGATATTTTTACCATTTGAGGTTGACAGTTCTTTTCTTTCACCACTTGAAAACTGCTTTACTTCTTTCTAGCTTCCCTGGTTTCTGATGAGAAATTCATAGCCATTTGCATCACTGTCCCTCTGTAGGCAAAGAACCATTTTTTTTCTGGCTGTTTTCAAGACTTTGTCTGTAGCTTATATGTTATAGATACCCGCACATATATGTCATACATATATACATACACATATACACAAATGTCATACATACATGTATATGATATATATGTTATAACATACATGTATACATGTGTATATATGTATGTACATATGACACATAGATGTTGTACTGTATCTGGGAATGGATTTCCTTGGGTTTATCCAGTTAAGCATTTACTGATTTTCTTAAATCTGTAGGTTTATATCTTTTGCCAAATTTCAGAATTTTTAGCCAGTTTTTCTTCAAATAGTTTTTCAGTACCTCTTTTTTCCCTCCTTTGAGACTGTAATGACATGAACACTAGACCTTTTGCTATTGTTCCATAGGTTCTTACGTCTATCCTCTTTTTTTAAAAAAAAAAATATTTTTTCTGTTTTTCAAACTGGATCATTTCTATTGATCTCTTTTAACATATACTGGGTCTTTCTTCTGACATCTCTAGTCTGCTATTAATACAGTGGCTTTTAAATTTATTATTGTGTTTTTCAGATCTAAAATTTCTATCTGCTTCTTCATATTATTTTTTTCTGAGATTTTCTGTTTTCCCAGCAAGAGTATTTTTGATTGTTTGCTAGAGCATTGTAAAATAACTGCTGTAAAGTCTTTGTTAAATAATTTCAAAATCTAGGTCATCTCAGCATTGGAATCTGCTTATTGCTTTTGAGTTGAAATTTTCCTGATTCTTTGTAAACAGAGTAATTTTGGATTATATTCTGGACATATTAAATATTATGTTATGAGACTTTGAGTCTTGTTTGAAACTTCTGAAAAATGTTGACATTTTGTTTGAACAAGGAACCTACCTGACTGGGTTCAGGAAAAAAGTTTCAACCCACTTTCTATTGGTGCTTCTAATATTAGTTCAATTTTCAGAGCTTTTGTAGGGTTATTTGGACCTATCTAGTATATGCACCACCCAATGGCCAATCTGACACATGAGCAGTGATGTATCTCTTCAGCAATTTCTCCAAGTTTTTGGTTTGCAGAATAGAATCAGGCCCATTCATGTGAACTTGGGGATTAGCCCAGGAATTCATAAAAACTCTACAGGACATTTTCCTGAGCCCCTCCTTCTTGGTAATCTGCACAGTACTTCCCAATTCTCCGTAGATCCTCTTCTCAGTTCTCCAGCCAGCGTTAAGGCTTTGGTTTTCCTGGTACTCTGTGCACTCATAGCTGAGACACGTCCATGGTCAAGTGGTGGGAGGACTGAGAAAGATAAAAAAGTATGGGAATTGGCCCTGCTATCTTGCTGTCTCCTCTAAGCTGAGAGAAAGATTTTTCTCCCCAAGAGTTTTGCCTGCTGCAGGCTCCTGTTGCCTCTGGCGGCTTTTGCTGCCATAGGATTGTTTGAGGCTGTGCAGCAGGAGAATGAAGAAAAGAAAAAGAGGGGGCTGATTTCCACACTCTGAGCTTACGTATTTCAACGTTATATTTTAGGAGGTTACATTTTCCTCTCCTCAGGTTACCACCAGAGGACTTCTCCCGGAGCTGTCTTTATGTGCTTCCTTGTCCACTTCCAGTGCATTGAGCTGAGGTCAGGAGATAACCGAGGGGGAAATATGGTAAACCCACTGCTTGTTTAGTAGGATTTCAAATTATGGGCTTCTTCCCTAGGCCATATGCTACTATTTACTTTTCAGGGTCTTCAAATAGCTGATCTATATATTCTTTCAAGGTTTTATAGCTTCATTTGGTGGGAGAGAAAAGGTGGAGTATGCATATTTCCTTTCAGCCGAAACTGGACCCCTTGACCAGTGGCTTTTGAGTTTTGAAATTTCTAGCGATCCATTTTACTCAAAGGGCTAGATCTGTTGAGTAACAAAGGATAATCTACCATGTTAAAAGCTCAAACATCAACTGAATGTCTTTCATTAACATATTTAGAACATAATGATTTATTTTTTGATATGCCATTCATACCTTTTGATAAACATAGAGGGCATTGTCAGAATTTGTCCCATACCATTCTCAATCCAGTTAGATTGTCAAAGGAGTATTCATTTAGGAATAGGCTGCCTGACCTCTCCCACCCCTAAACCAAAGATGAGCCAGTCAAGAATCATATCAAAATCTCTCACCCTGCTCCTCTCACTTAAGTATGCTTATGTTAAGTATATCTTACAGGGGTGTGAACAAATACCCAACATGGCAAGTCTGGGCTCCTACCTCTCTCTCTCTTCTACCCAGAACACTTGAGTACCAAGCCAACTGGCTAGAAACAGCTTCCGGCTTCATCCCTGCCAGCCTCATTTCCCAGGGCTGGATCTTGTTCTTTTCCTCTAATTCTGAGATACTTCTTAGAATGACCTGGCTCTGTGAACTAACACTCCTACTGTCCCTGTTCCAAAGCAAGGCCTGTGTCCTTGTCCTTTAGATCAGGTTCTTCTTGTTGATAAACTAGACCGGATCTTTGCACTTTTGTTAGTTTTGGCCTTTAGTGGTAGAACAATTCTCCCACTTTCTATTTATGATACTTTCTATATTTGCTTTATCCCTTAATTCATTAACTAACATTTTAGTTAAATAATAATGATAATAATGAGCATCATTTTTTCTAATTTCTAATTTTAAAGGGGCTAGCTATAGTTTCACCTATTGTTATTTCTCACAACTTATTAATACAATAAATTTTTAATTTTTAATATTAATGTTATTTTGTATTATTCTATGCTAAGACATATCTTGATTGATTTTGGTAAATTATTCCTTTATATTTCCTGGTATTTCATTTATGAGTTTGCATATATAAATATATCCCTAAGTGATTTATATTTTTCTATAAGTCACTTTCACTTAGAAATGGGAGAGCATAGCAGGCATTGTTCTAAGACAATCAAAGATATAGCACACAGGGGATGCTTTGTGGAAGGGCTGACTGTGGTAGATATCTATTGTTTCTAATTAACCCAAATCTATTTTGTCTTCTTGTTAGCACTCCCCTAATTCCCTTGGGAAACTTCTTCCTTAATGTTATTTGGAAAAAGCTGACATTCTGTCACACCAGTTCTAGGAGGTGGCACATAATGATGGCCTACCTAATCAGCTCACAACCTCAGATAAAATAATTTAACTTACTCGATTCAATGGAATGAAATTCTAGGACTCTTACTGAAACTATCAGAAGAGATAATTCCATCTTACAAGAGATGCTGAAAGTTTAGCACATGGCCTGGAGATAATGGGAGCCCGTTAGCTATCATAAATAAGGAACCTGAATGAGAACAGAACCCAGAGAGAAGACAGAGCCAAGATATGGAAACAGAGAGCTCCTGACAACTCAATCCTCTGCATGGAGCCAGACTCACAGCCAGATATGCACGGATATTTGTTACACGAGCCAGAAGATTCCCCTTTTAAAGAAAATTATGAAACATTTTAAACATACAGAACAGAGTAGAGAATTCTATGATGAACACCCAGTTTTATCAAATATGTTAAGCAGTATAGTTTAGATGTTCTTAATATAAAGCATTAAACATTAAGGATAGATTTGAGATACCCTGTGTACTTCTGTCTGATACCTCTTCTCACCCCAGAGATAATTACTGTCATAAATTCAGTGTTTATCATGCCCAGGCATGATGTTATATTTTCACTACCTATTTATGTATCCTTAAACCTGTTCTACAGATTTTTTAAATTTATAATTTTATCAAACTACACAGATAGGTCTGCAACTTGACATTTTCATTCAGTGTTATGTTTTGGAGATTTGGCTATATTGTGAGATGCAGTGGTAGTTCTGTATTCTAAGCGCTGTACTTCAAATTTTATAAAGCTTTGTATTCATCAGTCTTCTTTTCTCTTAAGCCAGGTTGATTTTGGGTTCCCTTACTTGTCAACAAATGAGTCTTGATTGAACCATTGAGGAAACCTCTGAAAGAACTCCCGTATATAACTCTCTCTTCAAGGTGCCTAACATTTCAACCATCCGCATCAATCTTGGTTAAAGCGTTGCTTTTGGAAGTCTCTTATCAAATAAAGGTATTATCTAGGAAAAGCCAAAGATGAAATCATCACATTTTGCATAGAACTGTTACTACTTTGGGTAGCTGGCTCCTAAAAGATGACAGGGCCCCAGGTGGAGAGCAGTAGGTTGACTCTCATCATGTGAGGTCTTATAGGAGAACTGAACTGGGTTGTAACTGAGGGGAGACTCTGGGAATCCAGGGTTGGCCTAAGAGCGCTAGGCACCTGAGAAGGGTCAGCAGCTCTACCGTAGAAGGCAGACATGAAAGATCAACTTTGTTTATGAAAAGCAGCAGGATCTAATTAGACAGGCCTGGTTTCAAAGCTTCATTCAGTCACTGTCTCTCTGTATGACCGGAGGCAAGCCATTCGAATTTCTGAGCCTTGATTTTTTTATTTATAAAGGTGATGAATTATACTTACCTTAAGGGTTGGTTATATCATGTAATGAATATACAGTGTCTGATGAATAAATTTTCAATAATGATGCCAATTATTAATTCAGCCGGTCCCATCCGTCAGGATTGCCATCAGTGTTGGTGATTCCCCAGGGGTTTTACTATGCAAAGACGACTTGAGGACAGTCTGCCTTGGGCCTAGTTTCAAAACCGAGGCTTACAGGCGAGCTGAGCGAGGACTATTCTTTTTCTTCCAGATTTCTTGGAAGTTTAGTTATTTGGAACAAACCCCCCAGCAAGACATTCATTGTCCAGCCTTCAACTGAGGAAAATATTAGGTTTAAGGGAACTTGAAGAGTAAGTGAAAAGGGAAAAGTTGTTTTTAAAAAGCTGCATGAATTGGATAAGGAAGCTGTGGTACATATATACAATGGAATATCACTCAGCCATATGAAGAGATGAAATACTGCCATTTATGACAGTATGAATGGACCTTGAGATAATCATGCTAAGTGAAATAAGCCAGACAGAAAAAGCTGAAAATCACATGATAGCACTTGTATGTGGGATATAAACCTAAAAGCAACAAATGAACAGGACAAACAAACATAGACTCATGGACATGGACAATAGACTAGTGGTTACCAGGGTGTGGGGAAGAGGGGGAGGGGGGAAGTAGATGGGGTAAAGGGGATCAAATATGTGGTGACAGAAAGAAATATAACTATGGGATGTGAACACACAATGGAAATATATATGTGCCTTACTGTGAAAGTGTACAGCTGAAACTTACTAGGTTTCATTAACCAATGTCACCATAAATATTAATTAATAAATTTTTTAAAAATCAACAGAAGATTTGATTAAATTTCAAGTATCAATGATAGTATAAATTCTAATCGATTAAAATGTTTTATGTTACAAAACTAGGAAATTTTCTTACTTTAAATTTTCTTAGCAGCTGAGATAATAAAACAAATCATAGAAAAGAAAAAATAAAACTAGATTAGGAACATTAAAAAGTGTATGAAGAGAAGGGAACAGAATAAAAAAGGTGGAATTTTTAATTACTTTCTTTGAAACTTATGAGAAAAAAGTGTAGTAGAGATCAGAGATATTTGGGGCTAACTTCATATCTATATCTGAGCCTCAGGCCAGGTGACAAGTCAATTCTGGGGTGCCTTTTCAAGTTACTGCTCATTTTTTAGTTACTGCATCTTTCAGGTGGTGAATGAAATATACAGTTGCAAGGAAGATTCCAATACTTCCTGTGATAGAGAAATGAGCCAGAGAAAGTGGGCACATGATGACATGAAAAGAAACAGGGAGGGATTTTTTCTGTAAGAAAAATCTTCCATTAGAAAAGATTACACTGATTGGTGGAGGCAACAAAGAGGCTGCTGAAATGCTTGTAATGTTTGTTCTTGTTCTGGATACTGGTTACACAGGTGTGTTCAGTTTATAAAAGTTAATAGAGATGTACACTTATACATTTGTACTTTTCAGTGTGTATCTTATACTTCAATAACTGTATTTAAAAATTTAAAAACTTACTAACCACTGCTTATTTTCAAAATGTGTATGGGGGTTAGCAAGGCAATTCTTATCAATGGGAAAATAAATGTCTTTGTTGAACTCTTACAGAGCTTGGGAGGAGGAAAATAAGGGTACGATGGGGACTGAAGAAAAACAGAAAATGCAAAATCCGCTTGTTCTTCAGTGCTACACAGGGGTGAGCTCTTGAAGAGATGTCTTTCGTTTAGCAAAGTGAAAAATGTATTTTTGGATATATAGAGGTGTACCCCGACCTGAAGAGAGAGTGGAGAGCTAATTGCTCTGCTCTGTATATGAAGAAAATCTAATTTCAGGGAGAGCTAAAGGCGAAGGGATCTAGGCAATCAGGGAATAAGGAGGGATACCTGAGGGAGAGGACTCATTAAGCTTTGTGATGGTAGGCTGGAGCCTGGGGAAAAGATGGCCAGAAAGAATGGGATGCATTCCGGAGAAGCAGTGGTGAAAGGACTTTTTAAAAAAGGTGTATCTAATATTTAATTTCAAATTCTTTACATGCCTGCAAAATGGTGCTCCGTTGCTCCAAATCCCCAGTAACATCTGCTATCCTAGCTGTCCTGCTACCCACCTGCCATACAATGTTACAAACCAGCCAGATGGAAGGGTAATGTAACCTACTAGCTAGGAGAGAGTGTTGGTTGGTTAGATATTTTAACTGGCTTGTTACAGGACACTGAACTGAATTTTCTTTTAATGATGATACATGCCTGCGATTTGGTGATTTGGAGCCAGTCTCTCAAATTGTAAAATGAAAAGGTATAAAAACGGATCTGGACCCCTTATGAGATAGTTAATTCTGACATGAACTATAATTGCTATTTTCCTCTTCAAGTGTAAATGACTGGTGTCTTACTGGCAGCTGTGATGTGAGACAAGAAATAGTAAACTTTGACATCAAAAGATTAGCTACATTTCTTGGGAAAGCTATTTAACATCACCTAGCTCATCTCCTCAGCTATAAATTGGAGAGAAATAACTCCCATGAAGAGATATGCTGAGACCTAAATGGAAAAAATGTATTTGAAGTCTTTTAGAAGATGGCATATAGTGAAGAATATCACTTACACGATAGTGCATGTAAAAGTATTTTGTAAATTGTAAAGTCACAAAATAGTCGTTAGTAAAACAATGAAATTTGTTTATTATTTTAAAAGTGTGTTCTTCATAAGAGCAAATTTCCAGACATAAAAATAGTATTTTTGTGCAGTAAATTAAATTAATAACTTTAGCATGATGATTTTCAACCAGAATTGATTTTGCCTCCCAGGGGACATTTAGCAAGGTGTGAAGACATTTTTGGTTGTCACGAATGAGAAAGTGCTACTGGTATCTAGTGAGTAGAGGTCAGGGATGCTGTGTAATAGCCTACAATATACAGGACAGTCTCCTACAACAAAGAATTATCCAGCTTAAAGAGTCGATAGCAGTGTTGTTGAGACACCGGTAGGAAGGCAAGTTAGTCTGGTTAGTCTGGGTTTCCAACTTTGTTGATGCCTACACACATATTAACATTCCTTAACTTTAAAGTAGTCCTTCCTTAGCCTGTGAACTCTCATAAAAAATGAGAAAATTTCCTTCTTAAGTGTCCCCTATGATTATATGCTCAGGCCTATAAATCATGCACCTGTTATACTAATATAAAGCTTGTTCAGCCCCAGAAAAGTCTAGAAAACACTGTCATCTCACATTCTTTGCCACACCCCATTGAAAGATAGATATTTAGTAAAATGCTACCATTTTGAAACTTGTGCAGTCCTGCCTATCTCAAGCAATACTCGCAGGTAAACGAAATTCCACTGTACTCAACTCATTTCATGATTCAACAACGTACACGGAGCTCCTTCTGGCAGAGAAGGTGATTGCTTCAGAGTAAGAGCCCTCCTTCACACCAAACCCAAACCTTAATGTTAGAGATCAGAATGAGCAAACTCAAAGTTAGAAAAAAAAATCATTGAGAAATATTTCTGTAATTGCACAATAACTGTCAGAACTGTTCTGGTCATAAATCTAACAAAGGGTGGGAGAGTGTAGCTGGTAACCTAGAGTAACTGAGCTATTGGTGCTGCTCTGTTCAGCTTCTTCATCTCCATTGTCCATGCCACTACTGCTGCACCTCTCCCTACCACTGGCTCCATGAGGGCCTGGAAATCCAATGTCATCAAGGTCAGAGTTAGGTCAGGGGCATAGGAGGCTAGGAAAGAGGGATGGAGCAAACAGCACAGAGTTGTTTTAGAGTGCAATAATAATGGTCCTATAATTAACTTAGTATTTTCACAATACATTATTTACTTGATCTTTTTAACAACCTAATGATGTAGGAATGATAAATAATTTTATTCATAGCTTGTGTGCATGTGTGACATGCTATCGAGTCGGCTCTGACTCCTGGCCACCCTGTGAATGAGTGAGGTCCACAGTGTCCTTGCTCAATAGCCCTGCTCAGCTCCTATAGACTCGTGCTTATGTCTTCTCTTCTGGAAGTACTCCATCGCATATTTGGTCTTCCCTTGTCCTGCTGCCTTCCATTTTTCCCAGCATTATTGTCTTTTCCAAAGAACCTGCCTTCTCATGATGTGCCCCACATAGGACAGCTTCAGTTTCATCACTTTTGCCTCCAGCAATGTTTCCCTACCTTGCAGATGAAAACAAAAACAGAAAAAAAAAAAACAGACCTATAAAGCTTAAGTGTTTGGCTCTACATCGTGTAGCTATTAAATGTCTAGGATCCAGTTTTCTCATCTCTTAATCTAGAGTTCTGCACACCACAGTACACCAAAGAAATACAGCTTACCTTATCACTCTTTCCTTCAGGTTCTCTTGATTTGCTTTGCTTGTCTCAGCTGCAGGAGAGCAAAGAACTGGGGCTACCAACCTAGTGCAGAGGGGCCTGCAGACTGCAGAAAATAGAAATTCTCCAGAACCAAGACATCTTAATTCACTGGTATTTTCCAAACCAAAAAGGACTAGCCATACAAAAATCTTTCGGAAAATCATTCATTTCTGCAAATGGTCATTTTCACACCATAATCAATCATTATGGACAAAATTTCCCAAAATTAGTTTTTAAATAAAATAATAAATAATTTAATTCTTGTCTAATTTTATCATTATTCAAATTTTAACCATATTATTATGTTTTAATGTGCTTTTCTTTGAGATAATTATTTTAGACATTTGAAGTCAGCTTGTTTCCTATTAGCAATGTCATAACATGAATACATATAGTTATTTCACTCATTATCTCTTAGCTATTTATTCTTCCTTGAATGAATCTTTTAGTTCCTTAACTTCCTCTTACCTGAATACTCAGTGTAATTGTTTTCATACAGAACATACAGGTCTTTTTTTCTTTCTGAGAATGTGGAGCCATACCTGTTCCAGTTATAGGAAATTGTATTAATGAGAGTTTTGTGTGTGTATATATACAGTGGTAATTTTAGCTTTATTTTGTTTTCAGATAAGTCAAAAATTTCACAATGAATTTGCACTATTTAAAGCGAGGATTTTTTAAAATATATAGCTATAAAATTATAGGTTATCTTTAAAACTATGAAGGTCAAAACCAGAAAAGCAGTATTCCTGCAGCAGTGTAGGGTCCCTGAATTAGTAATATGTATCTTCTAACTTCTATAAACACAACTCAAAGTTGCACTGTTATTTCCTTCTGCTACTGTACTTTGAAAATTCATACCTTTGAAGACAGTAAAACTCTGAGTAGATATGGTTCATTCACTCCCACCACAATGAGAGAGGCTTCAGCTGGATAAAACAGAACTATCCTGTTCTGGTCTCATGTGTTTTTAGGAGAAAACAAGGAGACAGTTATTCTAGGAGTGACTATGAACTTAACAAAAATTCAGACAGACCAAGAAGGGCAAGAATGTCACAGGATGATGATGTCACAAAATGAAACAAATTTGCTTCAGTTTGCCAGCTCTTCAGCATTTCAGCCCTTATCTATCTCTGAACTACACAACAGTGACTTTTCTTCTTGTAACTGAGTCATTATTTTCATATCTTCAACCCATTTCTTAAAGTTGGAAATATTTTTTAAATTTTTAAGCAAAAATTTTATTGTTCCTGAGAAATGACTGTTTTAGTGGAAAAAGTTTATTAGAACCACATAAATCAAACCAAGAATCAACCTCTGTCTCTGTCTCTGTCTTTTTCTCTCTCTCTCCCCTTCTCTCACTCATACACACAGAGCAAAATATTACAGATAAAATGTACACGTATAGTTTAACAAATAGTTTTTAAAAAATCATATGCCAGTACAAGGATCATGTAGGTCACAAGACAGAATATTTTTAGCACAGAAGCAACACATCTGTGCAGTCCTTTCTACTCCTAACCCTTGCCTCTTCATTAGTGGTCATTATTTATTCTGATTTTTGTGTTAACTATTTTCTGTTTTCCTTCATATTTTGCCATGTTACATGCATCCATAAATAATATTTTAGTTTTGCTTGGTTTTAAATTTTAAGTGCATAATATATTTTGTCTTTTTTTTTAACTTGTTTATTAGATGGATCTATATTGTGTGTAGCTGTAATTCTTCCAATTTCATTGCTGTATAAGATTCTACTTTATAAAATATCACAGTTTATTCTTTCTTCCAATGATGACCATTGAGGTTGTTTCCAGTTATACCAACAACACTACTGTGAACATTCTTGTACATGTATCTAGGCAATAGCTAGGAGTGACACTTCCAAGTCAGAAAGTAGGCATATCTTGAGCATTACCATATAATATTAAACATCTTTCAAAAGTCATTGCACCAATTTAAACACTCATTCATTCTACATGTGAGTTCTTGTAGTTAGTTCTATTTTCTTGCCAACTCTTAGAGACTAGGGGCCTGAGAGAAGAATCAGAATGCACTTTTTTGGAAGGAAATATTGTTTACTTCCCTCTCCATTATTCTTTTACATGTAATGCCTTGATTTAATACTAAGAATTATGACACATTCAAAGAAACAAGAAAATGTGAGCTATAGTTGAAAAATGAAATAGTCAATAAAAGAAAACCCATAGATGGCTCAGATGTTAGGCTTATCAGGTAAGGACTTTAAATTAACTACAATAAATAGGTTAAATCAGTAATCCCCAGGCTTTTTGGTATTAGTGTTCTTATGAGTAATCTAATGCCTGATGATCTGAGGTGGAGCTGAGGCGGTGATGCTAGTGCTGGGAAGTGGCTGCAAATACAGATAAAGCTTTGCTCACTGGCCTGCTACTCACCTCCTGCTCTGTGGCCCGATTCCTAACAGTCCATGGACTGATACCCCTGAGTTAAAGGATGTAGTGGGTAAAAAAAATGGATACTGCATAAACAGATGGGCAATATCCACAGAGAACTGAAAACTACAAAAAAGAAACAACATCATAACAGATATGAGAATTATTCAATGACATAGCCGAGGGGGGAAAAAATCTGAGCTGTAGACAAGTCAATTAAAATCATCCAAATCAAACAAAAAGAGAGGGGCAAAGGAGGTTTAAAAAAGAGAATCTAAGTTCTTTGGGACAATAACAACGATGGCTTAACATTGTACACTAGAGACCCAGGTGGAGAGCAGAGAGAGTACAGCATAGGAAATTTTTGAAAAAATAATGATTGAAAAATTTCTTCAGTTGACTAATATTATCAACCCACAGACTAAAGACAAAGAAAACTGCTCCTGGACATGTCAGAGTCAAGCTGCTAAAAACCAAAGACAAAGAGCAGATCTTAAGAGCATCCAGAGGTAGAGAAACTACTTTCAGGAAAATAATGATAAGAATGACAGCTGAATTCTTCCAACAATGAAGACCAGAAAACATTAGAAGCACATCTTTAAAGTTCTAAAAGGG
This sequence comes from Macroglossus sobrinus, assembly GCA_004027375.1. Lineage (NCBI taxonomy): Eukaryota > Metazoa > Chordata > Mammalia > Chiroptera > Pteropodidae > Macroglossus > Macroglossus sobrinus. Next base: position 112,687 of record PVKZ01002409.1, read on the forward strand.
GAAAAGCAAACAACTACCAAGCTAAAATCCAGTGAAAATATCCTTCCAAAATGCAGTCACGGTAAAGGGTAAAGACATTTTCAAAATGAGTGAAGCTGAGAATATTTATTGCCAACAGACCATCATTGCAAAAAATGCTAATGAAAGTTTCTTAGGTTGAAAGGAAATACCTAATGAAAGCAAGAATCTGCAGATGAGATGCAGAGCATCAAAAAGTGTCAGTGTTGGTTTACACCAACTTGGCATAAGAGTGTGGCTTTGATACCCAAGTCATAGTCATAGAGTAGTGGCATGGGCAGTGGGGACTTCTCCTAGAGTGTGAGCTCTCCAGCTGTGGTAAAAAGCTGGTCACCATCTCTCACTCTCGTGTGATGTTTGTGAAAGTGTAACCCCTTCAGACACTGTTCTTGGGAGTTCTTCCTTTTTTTTCCTCTGGACTATAGCTCTTTTGTAAAAATCATTTCATGTGGAAGGAAACATGCCAGCAGTATGTGAAAAAAAAGATGTGGGCAAAAGAGTAGGGTGGTGGGACTGATGTGCATAGCGGAAAGGTGGCATGTGTAACAGTGACTAGCTTACAACAGAGCTCATATGCAGAAGGAGATGGCTGAATGCCTCTTTAGTGTTTTAGTCTAAGAGAGCACCTCATTCTGGGCAAACAGTTGAAGTGAATCAAGCCTTTTCTTTATTGCTGTTATCTCAGCTGCTTTCGTTTAGAATTCACAGCACAAAGTATGTCCTTCAGCCCACTCCTAGTGTTAGAACAGTGGGACTGTCTTTTGATTTTGCAAACTGTCTTTTTTCCCCCTTAGTTTTCAGTATTGTGTCCAGTTTTTGTCCTTTCATTATCTTCTCAGGTATTTTAATTGTAAAATTAAAGAGGTCATATCAGTTAAGTCTAGTTTGTTTGTTTGTTTACAACTTATTATTTAAATTTTTATATATACAGAAAAGCTGAAAGAATTCTACAGGGAATGCTCATATATACCCACCACCTAGGGTATACCTAAAGTATTGCTTTTGCTTATTAATTCTAATTTTTAAATTTTAATTTTAAATTGATAAATTTTAATTTTTAGACACACTTTACACATAAGATTTTAGTTTAATTTAAACAGACTGTTATTAATGCATATTCTCAGGACCTATGAGCATTAGGTATATTTAAAAATATTAACAATAAAACATAATTAACAAATAAAAACTGAAGTGTATATAATTGAGTGATAAATTATGTCTGCATTACATTAATAAATAGAGAATTGAAGCAATTTTAACAACTGATATTTTAAATTTTTCTGTGGGAGTTGGTTGAATAATGTTTTACAGCTATCTACCTTGTTCTATAGATAAAATTTGTCAAAGGGAAAGGAGAAATAAGTGACTTTGATGTCAATTTGGGCCTATGTTGTCCCAAGGAAAAATTTATCTAAAATATAAATCAGCCTTGGAATACAGGAGATCTCTTTTTGTAGGTAATTCTTAAAGGATATTATGTAGTTATATAATCTTCTGTCAGATGATGAGGGCAAGAATGAGAAAATTCTTCCTGGCTTTGTGATTGATTACCTTCCAATACTTTCATGGTTTGGGAAAAAACAACAGTACCAGCAACAACTGGGATGACTTCTTAAGAAGCCAATGGATGGCCTTTAAAAGGAGTACTAAAACTCCAATCTCCTTTAAAAGGGTGTTTTATACAAAAACCTTGGTTGTAATAGTCCTCCACTTTACATTTTTCCTCTTGTAATACAGCATTTTAAATATGCCAGCCAAGGGATCATAAAGCAATCTGACTCATATAACAATTCCCTGCATATTATTATTATTATTTTTTAAAATTGCATTTCCCTGGCACACATTACAAAGAAGTTTTCCTACAGATCAAAACCAAAATTTTGGACTGTGCCAGTGTTCATTTCAACTTGAATCACCACCCACCTGGGCCTGACTTGGACTGGCAGTCCAAAGGGAAAATTCTGCCTAAGTGCATTACAGCCTCTGGATCGGTCCCCTGCTCAGGTGCACAGAACCAGATTAACTGGGAGAGGCGACAAGGCGAATATGACTGGAGATGAATTCTGGGAAGCAGGAGAGTTTAGGGTGACCCAACCATTTGGCAAGGACTAAGTAGAAATGACTTTTTTAGGGGAACAGTTTGAACAGGAACAAGGTTGCTCATGATTCCAAACTGATGCCAGTACTTGCTGAAGTTTTAAGCTGGAAACACTTTCAAGACAAGACTTTTCCTTCTGGAGAAGTTTAAGACCTGAAAACCAGCCATCTTTTGCTATTATGAAACTTCACAATATATAAAATTTTAAGATGAAGACTCATGTTCAAGAATTTACTTAAAAAGAAACTAGAATTGAACTGTTCTTTGTTTCTAGAGATCCCTTCGACTCTAGATTTTTACACACTAAAAGTAGCATACTTTTTCTAATTAACTTTTAGGAAAAGAAAGGATAGTTTTATGAGACAATTATTGCTCTTTCCCTTTTACCTGTTGACCAGATTTTGCCAGGTGAGTAACGATGTTGGTCGGCTGAGTCCTTCCAGCTTTAAAAACCTTTAGCTCTCTTAAGCCTGCACGATATGGCTTTTTAAAGGCCTTGCAATGCTGTGGGTCCCCTGAAAAGCTGGTAAGGAAGAGGTGTGATGCTCCTTATCTAGGATTAACCAGGAGCCCAGAAGCCTGGGAGGCCATGTTGGCAGTTCTTAGAGGTTTTATCAACCGTGACTGTTTATTTCCAGCTGCTCCACTTAGTGGCTGGATAGATTGGAACAGGTTACTGGGGCTAATAGCAATGCCTACATCACAGCGCTGTTTCGAGGGGTAAATGATACAGAGAGAGCACAAAGTAAATGTTAAGCACATGTTAGACATTACTATCAGATGTCTGTGTGTGTGTGTGTGTGTGTGTGTGTGTGTGCGCGCGCGTGCTAGTGAGAGAGAGAGAGAGAGAGAGAGAAACTCATGTAACTCCACTAAGACCAATTTTTATTTGTCAGTAGGATTTCATTGTCGGCTTTTGTCAGAAATATCGTGTTGTTAAACTTCTTTCATAATTGTGAAAAGATCACTAAAAAAGAAACACTGAACTGATAGCGCAGGCAGAGGGAGAATAGGTGTCCCCTGGAATTGTTGCTCCCCATGTCTTTCTCAGTTCTCATCACTGTAGAAATCTACTTTTCTTTGGATCAAGAGAACCCACTCTTGGGAGCCTCTATAGAACAGGCTTTGTGTGTGTGTTTTTTAAAGTTTATCAGCCAATACACTTACCTCTGCTTTGGGGATACATGTCATAGTTCCTCAAAGATAAATCAATACAGTCTTTGCTATGTTCAGCTATTTACATTACTTATATTTACACAGAGACCCTGAAATTACTCCTGAAGGTGACCTAAATAGCTCAATGTGAACAAGCTTTAAATATAACTAGAGTTTAGTTTCAAATAAATTCATAATAAATGAAATTACAAAATGCAGTTTCTGTCTCCAAGGGATGGTTTTATTGCTTTTTTAAAACAATTTTGCTAAGTATATTTTTGAAGTAGAAGCGTGTTTACCTAGTGATAGTAAATAAAATAAACAGATATTAGGAAATAAGTTTCATTGAAAGCTATTCAGATTCTTGAAAATTTTAATTTTTCTTTCATATTTTCTTTTATCTAAAAGAAAAATGTAATTTGTTTTCTCCTGTTGTCAGAGAAATGTGAAAGGACTAGTCAATTTCATTCCCCTTTAAAAGATGTTATAATATCACACTCTGGATCCTGACACCTGTTTCGACTTTCTGAGCCATAGGGGAACTCTGCTCACAAACATTCAAATTCACAATGTGGCTGCTGACATCACAAGGAATTATTTTATTGTCCAGTGGCCAAATAATAAGGAAAACAGTCAAACATTCAATATGACTCTACCAAATATTATCAACATCTCTCAATATTTATAAGACATTGTATTCTGGTATCACTGTTGGTGCTGAAAGAAAAGGTTTTTTCTTTACATAAATTCTAGATTTTCATCTTGAGATGTTGCGATGGATACAGGTGTTTCATAAAATCATAGGTGTCTTAATTTTACACACAGACAGTGGCATGCAACAGAAAGGATTTTGTCTGACTGCTGTTGCAAATTTATTTCTATATAAATCTCCAATGTTAAGAGTCCAATGTTACCAAGTGTTTGTCAATTGAGGATATTAACAACAACAAATACAACACTACCATTTATTATCCCAATATCCTTTTATTTCAAATGTAACATGTCCCAAAACAAAACTTTAGATCCCTTCCCGCCAATACAGATCTGTTTCTCTAACGTTATCAGCTTAGTATATGGCATCACCATTCAGCCAAAAATGTTTGCTCAAGACACAGGCTTGGGAGTCACTCCTGAATCCTTTCTTTATTTCTTTCATGTCAAATATTTAATTTAATGGCAAATGTTTTTGAGTCTACCTTTCCCTAATTATCCCAATCCAACCACTTTTTACCACCTTGATCTCCTCACACCCTAGTCATACAAAGACTATAACCTCAATTAAAAATTTCAGATTGCATGGAATTAAAATGTAGAAATCTCCCAATTCTCTATTATCCAGTCAGTCTTCAAAGGCTACTACTATCTACAGTTTAAGTGAGTCATCTTGACATTTCTATATATATTAAACACACACACACACACACACACACACACACACACACACACACACACACGAGTAATTTCCTTCATTCTACGACACCATCAAATGTAAAACAACCCAGGATTAAATTGGTACCATTCCTCCAGGCTATTATCTTCTTCCATTGACACTTTGTCCCAGTGAAGGCACAGGCAATCCCTTAATTCTTCACAGCATGGCTGAAAAAAGGAGGCAATCATTTATTCAGCAACACTGTTGTTCTAAGGGATAACTGGCAGGATTTACATCATAAAATAGGCAAGAAACAAAACTAAACCTGAATATTGTACATTACTGCTCTAGAATCAGACTTCATATGAGCCCAGGTTCATATCCTAGTTCTTCTGCTCATTAATAGTATGACCTTGAGCAAATTACCTAACTCATTTGTGAAATGGGAATACCTACTTTAACAATACCTACCTTATGACAATGTTCACAGAATTATACTAAATACATGTGAAGAGCTTACAGCCATGCTGGTTAAAGTGAGTGCTCAGCATACATTGTTTTAGTATTACTCTTCCTAAAATTCTTGAGTTATACCATAAAGCAAGAGTCAGCAAACTTTTTAAATAAATGGCCACATAGTAAATATTTTGGCTTTGGGAGACATATGGTCTCTGTCACAACTACTCAACCCTGCTACAGGGAAGCAGCCACAGATAATACGAAAATGAATGGGCATATCATGATCCAACAAAACTGTATTTGTAGACACTGAAACTTAAATTTCATATAATTTTCATGTGTCACAAAATATTATTTTTAATTTTATTTCTCAACCATTTAATGTAAAAACAAACAAAAAACTTCATTAGCTCCTGGGCCATACAAAAGTAGGTGATGGGCTAGATTTGGCCTATAGGCTATAGTGTGCCAACAATCTTCCTATATGGTTTCCTTTTCTACCTGTTTCAAAACTTGCCTCTGCCTGGCTACTGACAATCATGTTTTTTGCTGACTATAAGAGCTTCTCTGCATCCTTTCTTGTTTAGGTCCTCAACTCTACATCTTTGCCCATCATTCCTACACAGGAGATAGCTAAAACTCAGTAATAATCTTTCTACTTCACTATGACAAAGTAAGCATGTCCCCTCTTTGTCTCAGCCTTTACACTCCAGACTGAGCTCTTTTGCAAACTAAAGGGATCAGGGAAAATGGCCACATGCATTGTAGGAGGAAGGCTGCCCTCAATTTGGGAAATATGTACATATAAATGTGATATTAATTGCTGCATAGTAGTCTATTGTTTGAGACTACCAATTTGTTTAAATTGTTCCTTATTAATGAATATATCGTATTGTCTCCAGGTTTCAGGTTTTTACTATTACAAAGAATATTGCATTTTCTCATATACTCTTCAAACAACTCTATGAAATAGGAAAAATTTAATCCTGTTTTAAAGGTGAAGAAACAGAGAGAGGCACAGGGAAATGAAATAACTTGCCTAATCTTGTGCATGTAGTAAGTAAAAAAGGTAGAATTCTAATGCAGAGTTTACATTCTTTACTTCCTCCTGTTGTTTTCCTGCCAAAAAGGGGGAATATATCAATATGTATTTAATACATTAAATAAGATATCAGAGGGGTGTTGCAGAGTGTGTGCACCAGGAACTTCAGTAGTGTTTGTAACATGTTATTTCCTCAGTTTAGGTCATGGACTCACAGGTGTTTATTTTCATGCTTCTTAATTAACATTAGTGTTACATATGACCTTTCATATGTATCATCTACTGCACAATTAAGCTGTAAAAAAATCCTGATAGTGGTACAAAGATAGGCAAGTAAAATTTAAAAACATGTTCTTTAGATTGCTTTAAAAATTTTGACCTATTTCTCTCTCCATAACTAGGGCAGGAAGGATTGCAATGGTGATTTAGGAAACTAAGGGGAACAAATATCAAATTTGGTCACATAAAGGCCTCTACAGCAATTGTTTGTCCGGCACCCCTTTTCTAGGAACTGCTATTTTCCCCAAATTCCTGACTATAGTGAAAAGCACTATGACCTTCCTTCCTGGACACAGTTGATTGGACCAAGAGTGATCACCTGAGCCAAGATAGTGTTACTATAGTAATTCATTTTCTGGCCTTTGTCTATAAGCAGGCACAAGACTCAGGCTAAGCCAATCAATGTTCTTTTCTTAGAACTGGGAAACTATTAAGATTCAAAGTCAGTTCTGATAGTAAACTTTTGGAGAAAAATTTATTTGCATTCAAATAGAAGAAAACCAAGGCAGACAGAAAAACAACTGAATCCCAGGTAATCATCATGGCATTCAAGGCTTGGTCCCAGATGTTCCTAATATCTCAGATGTCCACTTATATCTCAGTCCTTCCAGCTTTTTTTTTTTTTAACACCTACAGCACCTGGTATTCCTAGGTGAGTGATTTAAAAAAAAAAAGTTTTTTCACTTATACCTGAGAGAGTTCTAATTTCTTTAACTCAATCAACACAACAAGTGGTGCTATAAAAGTTGTAAGAACAAGGACTAGTTCTGTGACGGACACGGAGTTTAATAGGTTATAGACTCAGAACAAGTATTTCTACAGTACAGACAAAAGATAGTATAGTTTGCAAACCAAGAAACATATTCTAATAGTCATCATTGTAAAACAGACAAAAGCAAAGTCACAAGAGTTGCAGAACTTTCTATGCTAAAAATAAAAAGGAGAAAGTATTGAGAGTCATAAGAGAAATAATGTATTCCAATTAACAGGAATAAACCATTTAAATTATTTTTGTTACTTCCTCAGTTTTGCATAAAATAAAGTAGGTGAACAAGATAACTTCCTAGCTCAAAAAATTCTTTATCTCTGATGTTAAAAAACATCAATAATAATTCATAATTTTTTAAAGTCCTGAACACACGACAAAGATTATTTCATATTGAATATAACTGTCAAAAGTGGAGGTCTTTGCTGACTTAGTTCCAATGATAAAATCAGACCAAGAGCCTCAGAATATTCTTTATTGGTTAGTTAACAATTTTGTGTTGACAAATTGTTATCAGCTCTCAGAGGTAACTTGTAAAGTATGAGATATAACCTGTGTTTTTTAGATGCTAAAAATATATAGAAATGTTGCATAAAGATCCAAGAAAGCAAAATCAGCTTCCTATCATTTTATTCCTGTATGGCTTTTAATTTAGAATTGCTACTCAGCTCAAAATCCAATTCATATTTATTTTTATTTTAAAGTCTAGCTTATTTTTCATTAACATTGATACTTCTCTTTATTATAAATATTTTTTTACTGTGACAGTACAATATGTATATGTAATCAGAGTAATAATTACAAAACATTTTTGACAAGTATGGAAAATAGTAGTTAATGTTTTCCATCTGCTACATGGTATGTCACCAAAAGAACCATTGATCCTGCAGAATAAAAAAGCACCCATGCAAGTACATGACAAAAATATAAATGCCTAATGAATTAATTTTGATCATTATACATTTTTATAAATGCTACCATATGCTGTTTAAATTACCCATTATCCAAATTAGTGCCCAAATACTGTCATTCCAAAGCTTCACTCTGGAAAGTTGTTTTTTTTTTAAATAAATTTTAATTATGTTATTTGTGTAAAAGGTATTGGTATTTATTTCTAAATATCCAATTTCTAAAGTTAAAGTCAAAATTCCTTATATCAGCTTTTGTGGTGCTGTTGCAAAGTCTTTTGTTTGTTTGGTAGACTGAAATTCTCCAAAGAGTCAAACCCAAGAACTGTGTCTAATGACCTCAAATTTAGACTAATTGCAGAAAGGGAATGCAGAATGCTGACAATTTCAATCTGGAGGCTTGAAAAGCCTTGCAAATTGTCTGTGTTCTAGGATTTACCATAGCATGGCTCCATCAGGAGCCATCTGTCTCCACCCCACTACACCGCACTTCACCTCACCTTTCCCAGGGACTGCACTGGAAGAGAACTCAGTCAGGACAACACAGAAGAGTCTAAGAAGTCTAAGAGTCTAGATGAGTCTATTTTTATCAACCTGTCACAAAAATAGAAATCAGGAAGGCTTCCCATAACCAAAATGATTGTTCTAAATTGTCAATGATATTTTGTTGTTTATTGAGCATTTATTGAATTCTTACAAAGGGCTATCACTGTCCTAAACTGCTTAGAAGCAAACACTCTACTTATTCCTTTTAACTTGCCCAACATTACGTACCTAAGACTGAGCTGGGACATGAACACAGGTGCCTGACTATAGAGCCTGTGGCCCTAAGTAGTGCACAATGCTACCTCCAAATGACCAAATGTAGAGCACCAAATTTATTGGTATAAATGACACAAGCATGACATTCTGTCTTCTTGTCCTAGGCTACCTTGTTGGGATATAACTAAGCAGCCTTTCTGGCCTGAGATTCCTTTAGTCTTCTATTAAAGTTTACAGACACTGGCTTATTACAATTAATATTACATGTGAAAATTCCATACAGTAAAATTTAAAGGAAAAGAAAGACTTAAATCATATTGCTCTCCCATTTGTAGTACTGGCAAAATAGGTATTAAAGAATCTGCTCTGCTCCCTGCCCCCTGAAATCACTAAGTCACAGATGAACTCCAGAGGGTCCATGAACTCCTGAAAATGGGCAAAACCTTAAACCTATGCACACAGATGCAATTTGCCTGATAGAGGTCACATGGCTTTTATTAGATATTCACATTCTAACAAATGAAGAACCATTGCATTAATTTTTTTAAAAAATTTAATGCAATTAAATTTAATTGCAATGTAAAATTGCCATTTTAATGTAAAATTGTGACTTTGCACATAACTTTATTATATAGGAAGAACGTTAATCCATAAGAGAAAATCTGGCTTGTTCTATTTCTTATGGTAAAGTAACAAATTGGTATTGTGGTTTATTCCAAAGCAAAGTTAGAGAAAAACTGAAAATATTTCACTAAGGCTTACAATGCACACACAATATAAATACTCTAAAAGAAGGAGCAACATTAAATTGACACAAAAATTAATGGTTTCACAAATAATATATGTGCTAGAGTCTCTGAGAAATCTTTCCTCACTCATTTCTGAAGGGAAAAGAACAAACAACTTCTTTCTGTTTGAAATCTCTCCTTACAGGAGTCACTGAGTTAACATCTTAGAGATTATCCTTTTTTAGCATCCACATTAGAGTTCCTATGTGTTGTTAACAGTGTATTGATAATGTGGTCCAATCACTTGAAATCTTTGATTTAAAGCACTTAATGTGTGTTTTATTGTTGAAAGATAACGAATTTTTAGAGATTCAACTAAAAATGACTTGAATACTCAATACATGATGCAGAATGGGGCAGAAAGTGTCAGAAAGAAGGGCAAGTTGATGTAGAATGAGATAAATTTGAGGAAAACTGAAGGTTATTCATGTAAGTATATTTCCTCTTATTATAAAAACACATCAGCAAAGAAATACAATAATGTTACATTTCACCAATCATGATTTTCATGATTTCTCTTCTTTTATGTAGCAAATAAAACACACCATTTTTAGTGTAATAAGAAAATTTATTTTGAACCACAGACGTGCTTTCACTAATTTTTGTGTTACAGACAATCAGGAATTTAACCTGTTCTAAGAGCATTTGTATTCCTGTTATATTATGAGTGTACAATTAATTGAAGTGTTTGAATCTAGACCTGTCAATACACTCCAGTAAGTTGAGTAATATTCATGTGGTATCCAGTAATTGTTGTACTGACTTTCATAAGTGTGCTTTAATCCTAATTGATAAAAGAGGAAAAAAAAGGAACTCCATATATAAGGAATATTTTTTACTGAATGGGACTATAATATTTGGTCCCAAACATACATTTAATATATGTAGATGATAAGCATAGAAAGGGACAGAATTACACATACTTAAAATATGTCCCCTGAGACATCATTGATGACCTTGTTTTGGGCACTTATTTCAGAGTTCTAGAAACATTTTTAGGGGAATGTCATTAAAATGACATTAATGAACAATCTAAGATTTTTACCTTTCTATACTACGCTGTTGCCCCCAACAACATCAAGGTCATAGATTTTAAACTTCAGGTGACTAGAAAATCAAATAAGTGCCACTATTATAACAAACATGTACAGTAGAAATATCAGTCTTAATGTAAAATCAAAAGCAGAGAGAGAGAGAGAGAGAGAGAGAGAGAGAGAGAGAGAGAGAGAGAAAGAATGAGCAAGTAGTGGAATTTACCAACAAAAGTGGTTAACATAAACACGTGCAGAGTAACAACAGGAGCCAAGAGCCAATAAAATCTTGGGCCAGGTTGGATTGAAATTCATGATAAAGCAGCCAAAGAATTACTTTTGTCCTTATTGTAGAAACAGACATTAGAATCAGGGCTCTCCTGACCAGTCTTGGAATACAGGTTCAATTATAAATGGAAATCACAGCAGAAATATACTTGCCCTTTTTACAATACCAAAACTAGATTTTATTTATTAACAAATGGTTTGAGACTTTTACACTCCATTCTCTCTGATGGTGATTTTGCATTCTTAATCACCTCTCCAGAAACTGTATTTCTCTTAAATAGGCACCCCAATAAAAGTGTGTCAATACATATACATAAACACACACCTTACTCTTCCTTAGCTTTTTATTCAGCCTCTGATGCCACAAATTTTAATCACTTCTTTAAAGCTTCCTTTTATTACATTGTCTATAATAACAAGACATCAGATATTCTTTCATTTGTAACATTCCGCAAATTTAGCATTATGTGTGAACTTCTGTTATGTTCGGTTCGCAAAAAGGGGATAGGTATTATAACTATAATACTATCAATAAGAAGGTACTATAAAATTTCCAGATTGTTAATCAAATGAAGTATTTTAATTCTCAAATTTTTATTACTTGAAACAAATGTATGTTTCCCCCAAAGTTATTGGCAAATTAATTTAAATCCTCCCATATATTTAATAACGATAATGCAGTACTGAAATAAAATCAAGAACACACTTTTCTACTTCCCTCCTATCCCGACTGCACTGAAACTTGGATGCTCTGCAGGTGTCTAAACTCAGAAAAGATGGATGCTGGATGGACTGACCCTCTTTCTCCTGCCCCAAAGACCCTCTCCCTCATTTTGTCAAATATCAGGCAGCTAAGGCAATTCCTCCTGGGGAAGTGTGTGTGGGCAGTTAAGCTGGAGAGGCAGGGCTATGCCCTCTGTGAAGGCTGTCACCCTCACATTCTTCATTCAGAGACACATTTCGTTCCTCCTGCTGGGGGCTTTGAAGACAAACCTCAGACAAGTATGAAACCAAAACCAAGAAATGCCACATATGTGAGGAAAACCAGTATCATAAAAGAGATGTACCAAATTTTATTGACAGAACTAATACACTGTAGCATTGTGTATATGGGTGTGCACACATGTGCATGCCTGTGTGTGTGTGTGTGTGTGTGTGTGTGTGTGTTCGTGTGTAGACAGAGAGTTCAGGAAGGATGCACACCAAATCACGCTTGCCCTCCTTGGTTCCTTGCAGTGTTTCTCTTCTTCACTGTGCTTTTCTTTTGAGGAGATTTAACTCTAGAAATTCTTGGTCCCCTGAGGACTCAGGAAATACATGAATCTGTACTTAAGAACTTCATTACCTCAAAACTAACCTAATAATATGTAAAGTAGTCTAAGCTAATTGCCCAAGTTCTCGATTTAAAAGTCTATTCAGATTTTCTTTAACTATTTTGACCACCTCTTCTGTTCTTCAAGAGAACATCTCCAGTCTACAGCCATTCCACCCTGAATATGCCTGATCTCATCTGATATAGGAAGCTCAGCAGGGTCAGACCTGGTTAGTTCTTGGATGGGAGACCACCTACGAAGACCTGGTGCTGTAGGCATAAAAAACAAACAAACAAACAAACAAACAAACAAATAAATAAATAAATAAATAAATAAATAAATAAGGAGAACATCTCCAAGGCCACCTGCAGCTATTCAGCTATCTCCTGGATTTGGGCTCCTCTGGGAGTATTACTCTAATTTCTTTTGTTATATTTTTTTAGATTCTCTTTCTGTCCTATTAATTATTAAATTGTTTCCCCCTTTTTAAAGTCAATCAGCTTTTGATCTGGTCTTTTGTTTTTTGTTTTTGTTTTTTTGTTTTTTCCTTTTTGTATGTTGAGTGTGGACTTCAAGATACCATTTTTCCCTTTCTGTCTAATTTGAGTCCCCCATAATTCCAACACTTCTATTAAAGAAATCTCTACTTTTCTTGACCTTAAGCAGTCTCCAGTTTGTCTTCTGCTGTTTCCTAGGCCATCTTTTCTGGGCATTGCTTTTCTATAGGAAACAAAAAAATATTTTATTGTATAAAAAGGAATTTAATGAAGATCAAGGATAAAGTAATCAGTACCTCAAAGAGCTTTACTATCAGCATTGTGAAAGTGACCCCAAGTCAATGGAAATCAGCACTCTCTGGCTTTAAAACAAGCAAATCCCAAATGCGTGAGAACATATCAACCTTCTGCTTATGTCACAGTTTCTACTGTGTCATTGGATCAAGTCAGTCACATGACCAAACCCAGAGTCATAAAAAGTCATAAATACCAGGAGCCATGATTCATTGGAAACCATCAATATAAGAGTCTACCACCCCACCACAATATTTATAAGAATTTTAACAATATATTTTTGGTTAATTGTTGCTGGTCACCTTTAATTCCCTTCTCAGTTTCTTTCTTAATTATTCGTGTTTCAATTTCAGAGCCTGTTTTCAATACCTGATGCAATTTATTAAATCTTTAGATTTTAACCTAGACAAGGAAAACTGAGTGACTTCTTAATACTCTGTGACAGATTGTTATATAAATCAGGTAGAACAAGTATACTGTTTTAATTCCCAACAATGAAGAAAAGAGGAAAAAAAATGTTTAAGATGGGGCAGATGAGAAGATGTAAAAAGATACCTCATATCTCAGAACACTCAGTTAGGCATCTGAACAAACAATAAATAATCTAGAGAGTACACTTCAGTCATTATGTCTGCTATATTTTAATTACATATTTCTAAAGCTATAGAGAGACAAATAGAACCACCTTAGTAGTGACAACAGTCAGCTATTCCAATAGTTCATTTTAAAGTCTCTTAATTTTGCTACTGATGCCTCTACTGTCTCTTCCTATTGATGAAGATGTCCTCTGAGTGCCAAACACATGGTCCTTGTTTCTCATGAGCTCATGATCAAATGTAGGAAACAAATAGCCATATCACTAAAGTACAATTAAAACAGAGACATTTTATAAACAATAGTGGCAACTTCCCTTTATTTATACCAAACTCAGTTTAGCTAACCTGAGAGAGTGGGACTTAGAAAAGAAAGAGAAACGGCTCAGGGGCAGCTTGAGAAGAACTGGAAACAAAAGAAAAATGGAGTCTACATGGTGACAGGAATAAAGAAAAGGTAAGTGACTGAGCCCTGAATAATGCTTTGCCTTTTATCTAGACCAAATATGGGTTAAGATGTAGACTAGATAAATTGTAAATTCTAAACCATATTCTTAAATTCTCTAGTACCCTTCCTCTTCTCATATAAAAGGCATTTTCTAAAGTATGAAGGATCCTATCCTGAAAAATTAGACACTATTCTCAGAATAAAGGCAAGAAGCATTGTCTAAATTGAAAGAGAGAACCTTAAGAAACTCGTTTAATCAGACACCACGTGGCTCCTAAGCCATGTTACAGTTGCACTTCAGCTCTGCGACCAACAGGAAAGTATTTCACAACTCAAAAATAGCAGCTGATCTCATAAACTATTTGGCTTAATTTTATTTTTTAGACATTTTAAGAAAACCAAATTCCTTTTATAGAATGATACAGAAACACTGGCAGAGAACAATGGCAATCTTTTTTTGTTTGACATTCTAGACCCAAACAAACATAAGCAATCTAGATAACTAGATTAATAAAATAAAATTGTCTAGAATCAATTATCTAGAATGAAAAGACTAGATAAAGACAGATCCTTTATGAAGCACAGATGTTTTTCTATAGAATTTAGCACTTTAAGTGACAGATTTGTGAGCAACTGTAGATATTTAGTGGTTGTTTTAAGGGAAAAAAGCATGCTGATTTTGTGCTAAGGAAATACCATAAATATAGGCAGTAAGAGGCCCTACGTTTGGATATGCTCCATTAGAGAGTACTTGTGAACGTCCTCACTCTGACACTTCAGCTTAAATGTCTAGGAAACCAGCTGAGCCATTCTCCCATAACATGAATATGGTTCAACAAATAGAATTCCTAAATCAGTTTCCCCCTCTACAAACTTTAAATGTGACAGGTGACACTAGGTTTATAGTACATGGATGGTAAACTCAAGAGGTAGCTATAACTAGGACTTGCAACATGCAAATGAAAGAGAAAAGGAATGCTCGGTCCAATTTATCATAACTTTTCACATAGAAAACTAATGCCATCTTGTGGTTGTTTTGGTAAGGTCCCTCTTTAAACAATGACTTGAAAAGCCAAACTACAAAATCTCCTATTTCTTTCCCCTTTAAAATATTGTTAAAGATATTTCCTGTAAACTCTTAGACTCAGTGCTCTTACAATCTGGTGATTTTATGAAAATGCTTATATCTATCCACATAAAAACACAATTACTATTAATGCTAAGTGATTGCCAACCATGAAAAGAGTGCCAAGTACTTTTCAAAATTCTAGGAACTGCGCACAAGCTGCCTTTCAAGAGCTTAGTTATGTACACGTTAAAAGCTAGGTGAACGTTTTTATTAAAATAATGACATGAACACAGGAGTCATTCAACCTTGGAAACTGGAATAGACTTAAAAAATATTACCAAAAAAAGAGACAAGCTTACAAAAAACACTGGAGACTGAAGAAGGTACCATCCATACTTCACACATTTTGGAGAACTTGAGATAGAATGCAGAGAATACCAGACTGAAAGATGACTCCATGAACTACTCATAATTAATTGCTGCCAAAAATGGTACTGGCAAGTCTTCGAAACATAGATATTGAATTTGCTTTTTTCATCGAGTCTCTTTATTATTAAGATAATTTGTGTGTGTGTGTGTGTGTGTGTGTGTGTGTGCTCCAAAGTATGCTCTTTTTTCTTTTTTTATTCAACATGAATATGGTAATTTACATAGATAAATACAAAATACATTCAGATTTTAAAAATACTGTTAACTAATACTTCTCTGAAATGAGAGAGAAAATAATAAAATATAACCATGTAACACTTGTGGAGTATACATAGCTTGCATGTGGTAGCTGTGGATGAGGTGGTTAGAGAATGACTCAGGTACCAGTTTTTCTGAATACGATATGATTAAACCAAATGGCTCAGAACTACTCCCTTGGAACATAAAAAGAAAAAGGGCTTCAGTGATCACAAAATATTACTGACCACCCCATAACCTGAGTCTCACAGATTATTGCAAACTTTTATTTTTGTATGTTTATAAAAGATTAGGATATGCTTTAGAGATACTAACACAACAACATGGTACCCACCAAAGACCTGTTGCATATTATAACCTATCCTTTGATCTGGTTGATCCAGTACTGAAGACCTACTCTTCTTGCCTCAGATCAATAATAGTCTCAGCTAAATTAGTTGAAGCACATTTAGTTCTTATACCAGGATCACTTTGAAATCTGACAATAGCCCTTGCAGTAAATCTCTGTTAATAACTGAAAGCATCCCAACTCCAGCTAGTTTATTAACTAACTATAAAATATTATTACTATCTCCTTGTATTTCTATCTATCCATCTAATACTCAGTGCAGCAACCTCACGATGGTATTTCTGTAGTTTTAGAAACATAAACATATCATTCTAACCATTTTAAGTGTATAATTCAGTGTCATTAATTACTTTTACACTGTTGTGCAACCAGTGTATCTGTTTGTGCTGTTTCCATATACTTTCTATCACAGAAATACTGCAACCATTAACCAATCAATAACTAACTCTTCATTGCCTCCCCCCAACCGGGGTTAACCTTTAATATCTATTTTCTGTCTTTATGAATTTGCCTATTATAGAGATTTCAAGAATCATATTTGTCCTTTTGTGACTGGCATATTTCACTGAACATGTTTTCAAGGTTAATTCATGTCATAGCATGTATCAGAACTTCATTCCTTTTTATGGCTGAGTAATATATACTTGTATATATACACCACATTTTATTTATCTATTTATCTGTTCATGGGAACTTGGGATATTTCCACCTTATGATTATGATGAATAATTCTGTAATGAATATTAGTGTACAAATAAGGGTTTCACTTTCTAACCATCCTCACCAACATTGATTATTTTCTGTTTCATTTACTATGGCCATCCTAGTAGGTACAAAGGGATATCTCATTGTGGTATTGATTCACATTTCCCTAATTACCAATGATGTTAAATGTCTTTTGATATGTTTATTGGTCATTGGTATATCTTCTTTAGAGAACTGTCAGATGCCTTTTCTACATCTATTCAGATGAACATGTGGTTTTTATCTTCTGTTCTATTAGAATGATATATTACATTGATTGATTTTCTTATGTTGGAAATGCCCTTACATTCCTGACATAAATCCCACTTGGTCATGATATATAATACTTTTAATATGTTAATGAATTGGGTTTGCCAGAATTTTTTTGAGGACTTTTGCATTTATATTTATAAAAGATATTGATCTGTAGTTTTCTTGTGATGTCTTTGATTGCCATTGATATAGTGCAATTCTGGCCTTATAGAATGAATTAGGAACTATTATCTCCTTTTCAATATTTTGAAAGGGTTTGAAAAAGATGATTGTTAATTCTTTTTTACATGTTTGGCACAATTCACAAGGGAAGCTATCTAATCCTGGACTTTTCTTTGTTAGAAATTTTTTGATTACTTATTCAATTTTTTTACTTGTCACATGTCTTTTAAGATTTTTCATTTCCTCTTGAGTCAGTTTAGGTCACTTATGCATTTCTAGAAATTTATGTATTTCATCTAGGTTATCCAGTTTGTTGCCACAAGTTGCTTATAATATTCTTTTATAATCCATTCTATTTCTGCAAGGTTAGTAAAGTCTCCATTTCCACATATATAACATAAGCTATTGCTGCTTTAAGACTGCTGCTTCTTTAAGACTATAGCCACTTTTATTTATTTTTTATTTATCTATTTTTAGGCAAGGCAACCTTTGGTTGACCTCACAGATTGCAAGGACCTTGTCAGCTTACAATCCCTTATTTTTTATTTTATTTATTTTCTATGCCTACAGCATCTGGTCTTCCTAGGTGGTCTCCTATCCAAGTACTAACCAGGTCTGACCCTGCTTAGCTTCCGAGATCAGACGAGATCAGCCTTGTTCAGGGTAATATGGCCATAGAGAGACTATTGCCGCTTTTAGACTGTAGACATTTTAATACACCTGCCATTTTAAAGTAACTGTCACTTTAAGATTTCTGCCATACCAGAGAGGGAGTGGGGTAGGGCATGTAAAATTGCTACAAAATTTTTCTTTTATTTAAGTGCCCCCCATCACTCCTTGAGTTAGCTCTTGCTTGGTTGCTATACACTTTTCTCTGTTTTTCAGAGTTCACAGAATTGGTTCTGAAGATTTCTGCTTGTTTGTCTATGTTTCTTTGGTAAAGGAAAGCTGGGAAATTCTTATTTCATGCTTTGCCACTATCTGTCCAGCATTTACCTTCTAAATTAATGACTTTTAAAAAAAAATATATTGTCCATTAACAATAGTATGCAATCAAATAGAACAGTAAAAAGAAATTGTGGCCAGTCTTGTTTGATTTGGCATATGTTTTTCCACCTCATATATTGTATTAATTATGATTATTGTACCATTTGAAAGCAGGTATGTTGATAGAACTAAGAAACAAGTTCTTATTTATATCATAAATTTGAAATAGTACTTTTAACTATATAAAAAAATTAAGCTCTAATTTGATTTGGGTATCTCCATTGTTCTCATGTGAGATTTAACTTGTTAAGCTCTTATAAACTATTATCTTGGCATTAGGGGTCATTTGATCTCTTGTGATCAGAAAGCTAAAATATCAGCAAACAGTCAAATTTAGATGTAGAGGAAACCACACAGGTTACATTATTCCAATGATTTCCAGATCAGAGTCATGGAGAGAGCCCTAACTGCATATTCTGAGGCCATGCCCTGTTGAATCAAAAAGATCTGGGAGCTGAATCTAAGGATCTATATTTCAAAAATTTTCTCTAGTTGATTCTCATGCATAGATAGGTTTGGGAATAAATGATCTAATTTAACTCTCTAGATCTAAGGTCAAGAAAGATGAAGGCCCCTGTAGGTAAAGGGGCTTAACCACAATGGGTACCTTTTTAAAGTCAATAAACTACCTCATAACTTTGTTATTGGAAAAGGGAAAATTACATCCCTTGGAAAACAAAGAAACAAAAAAGAAGAAGAAAGGAAAGAAGAAGGGAGGGAAGGAAGGAAGGAAGGAAAGAAGGAAAGACGGAAAGAAGACAGAAAGGAAGGAAGGAAGGAAGGAAGGAAGGAAGGAAGGAAGGAAGGAAGGAAGGAAGGAAGGGGAGAAAAAGAAAACAAAACTCAGTATTATTAAAGTTAGTAAGATATAGAATTTTTTAAAATTAGTATGGAATCTACTAGGTACCAATGACTGGTTTGACAAATCTTTTCCACTAGATAATTAGTTCTGAAGATACAAATTTATATCATTTCTTGTATATCTTTAGAAATAATTGTGGACAGTAATGCAGAAATTTGTTGGCAACTAACAAATGACTGAAGAATTTTATGCTTATGTAACCAACATTTTGAATACACAGAATTCATAAGGTATAACATAAAGCAATTATTTTTGTCTCATTGCTTTTAGGTCTTATACGTGGAACAAGTTCTTCCTCTGCCCCATGAAAACTCAGGCAGGTCCTGTGACTTTTAAGGTCATTCATAGATAAAACAAAATCCTCCAATCAGAAATAAAGTGCTCGTGTCTGTGTAATCATAGTCTACTTCAAAATAATACAAATTTAATTCTGGTAAAGTGTAGAATTATTCTAGTATGTTTCCTTTTCTTCTTCTGTTTGTACTATTATTGTCATTTGTTATATCTGTACATGTTATGACTCAATTTAGCCTTCTTTTTTTTTCAGAATATTTTTGTTGGATATAGACTACCTGGTTGACATTTTTACTTTAATTGCTTTGAATATATTATCCCATAACCCTTGACTTTTATTATTTTTGATGAGAAGTCAGCTGTTAATCAAAATTTTGGTCTCTTTCCAGGATAGGTGGGTTGTTTATCTCTTGCTGTTTTCAAGACTTTTCTTAGCCTTGTCTTTTAACAGTTTTGCTATGATGTGTTTAGGTGTGGGTCTCATTGTATTTTTCCTACTTGTGATTTGTTAAGCTTCTTGGTTCTATAGATTTGTTAAGCTTCTTGGTTCTGTAGATTAAATATTCTCACCAAATTTGAGAATATTTTGGCAATTATTTTTTCAAATACATTTATCTGTTTTTTCTCACTCTCTTCTTCTGGAATTGTTCTTACATGTGTGTTGACATATGTAGTGTTAATCTGGTCTTTACAGCTTCGATAATACATTGTTTTTCTCTCCTCTTCAGGTTAAATAATTTCTATCAATTCTTCAAGGGCACTGATTTCTTCCTTCTGCTATCTCAAATCAACTGAATTTTTTATTTCAGATCATTATATTTTTAACCTTCAAGTTTTTATTTGTTTTTTTTTTTCACATTCTCTATCTCTTTATTGAGATTTTCCATGCATTGGATCATTTTCATCATAGTTTTCATTTATTCTTTTTTTTTATGCGATATATACACATAATTTTTTTTTAACATTTTCTTTTTTTCTTTTATTTCCCCCTTTCCTCCTTCCCCCTCCTTTCTGGTAACCACTAGTCCATTGTCCATGTCCATGAGTCTCTGTCATTAATTCTTTAAACATGACTTCCATCAGTTCTTCGAATGTGTTCATAATAGCAGCTCTTAAGTCTATGATAAACTCAACATTTAGCGATACAGACTTTCTATTTAATAATGCTTTTCTTTCTCAGTAAGAATCACACTTTCCTGTTTCTTTGCTTTGTGACCTTGTTGAATTTAGGATAATATAGCAACTGGGGAGTCTGATTTTCTTTTCAAAACATTGTTTTCGTTTTGTTTAATAATTTGCTTTCACTAAATTTTCACAGTCTATCTCTACTAGGGTATGCAGCTACTGATGTCTCTGTTCATTTAAAAAAAAATTATCACTTGCTTTCTGAGGATTGCTGCTGTGTCTGCATACCTTAGTATTTAGCCAAAGACTGTGTTCAAACCTCATCAGTCAGGCCCCTCCACTTTGCTGATGGATCCGTGAGTGGGCTGGTAAATCTGTTTAGAGTTCAGGTCATTTGTTTCAAGTCTTCCTTGATTTTTGCTTTCTTGTAGGCTTTTTTGCTTCTCCTTTGTGCATACATTCAGGCTTTGCAAAGATAGGTGTGTGGGTGTCATGAACCAGCTTTAGTGTCTGTCTGCTCTGCATGCCTCTGGTAAATTTGGAGTAAATGGCTGTCCTACCCCCAAAACTTTCAGTGAAAAGCCTAGCTACTCATCTGTTGTTTGCTTCAAACAGGACTACAGCCTCAGGCTAGAGAACTCTGTTTACTTACCATTGAGATCCCACTTCAACTTATAATGCAGGCAGGTGAGACCCCCTCAGGCAGTCGCAACAAGCCCTGGCCTGGGATGTGGGAGCACGGCAGCACAGACTCCTACTATTCTTAGCTGAACTTCAGCGGTTTTCATGAATAATCAATCACTTCTTAGTTTGTTGCAGATCTTCAGTTGATTTCTAGAGTATACTGAAATAGTTGTTTTTCATTCACTATTATTTAACTTTATAGTAGCTGTTTGAAAGTGGAGATGATTTGTCAACCTCCTCACCTGATGGTGTTGAAAGTGAAACTCCCTGATTATTTTGAATCACACTCCAATCAAAACAGTTTAGTAAAAATAGACTTAGGGAATACTTGTAAACTTTTTAAGCTATCAGAAAGCAAGAGTTTTACATGTAACTTACATCTGTTAAATTGATTACCTTTGGTAATTAATAACGTTTTACTTTTAGATACCCTTTGTATTTGTTTGTATTCATTACAAAGTAAAGGAGAAAGAGGGTGGCGTTGTGTGTTGTCCCTCAGTTCTTCCCCTCTGAAGCAGCAAAGATTTAGATTTACAGGTCGGCAAGATTTAGAAAAAGTAAGATTTATTGAAGTACATTTTAGAAGGAGACTGAGCAGTGCTAAGGAAGTCTGCAGCCCTGTGGAATTTAGGAGAAAGATAAAAACCTGCCCCAAAGGGAGGAGCAGGTTTCCAGCCAGGAATACTGTAACAATGCAGAAGTGGGAAGGTCTGTTTATATTTGGGCCATGATGGGAGGTCCTAGATGATCCGTAGGTGAGGTTGCCTTGACTGGCAGTTGGCTGCTATATAACTTTGCCTAGTGTGCATGTGCTCACACAGAATTCAGTCTGTTATAATTAGATTCATGAACTTCTAGGCATAGTCATGATATTATAATAATGGCATAAAGAGGTGGAAGTTATGGAGAGTATTTTCTGCGCATGGTTTGTAGCTGGTTTTGCCAGCAGCTTTTATGGCCTTTGTGCTCAAAGGGTAATTTATAACCCTGAAAGGAGGTGTTTCTGAGAGGTCCTTAAGGAAGGTATTCAAGGGAAGGTTCTATGATTACAGAGCTGTCACTCATGCCTGACTAACTACCTAACAATATGGTAATAAATGGTAGCTGGTCGGTTAGGAATTTGTATAAATTTGAGAATGCTGTCAAAGCTGTCAAAGGGGGCAGGGAGAGGATGTTCACTTCTCATAAAACCTAGTTTGGAGAGCTTGATAGAAATCTGTAGTAATGGAAACAGGTGTTTGATTCATGCCTAGGAAATCTGAAACCTACAAGGACTGGTAAGTTGCTTTGGCTGAAGGGAGAATTGTTCATGGGTTTAGACTCTCAGCGTTTGTTTTGACAAAAACTGCTTGAGTGATTATGAAGGACCAGATGTTTGTCAGCATGAAAGAAAGTGAGCCATTATAGGGCATCTATTTTTGATACTGTACAAAGGGGCCCCTCAGAAGTGTGAAGGCCTCAAGAGAAGATGATCCGAAGTGGACCCCTGGATTCTCTAAGAGCTAAGAAGAAAGAAAAGCCAACAAATGGATTATATTCACTCAGGTCAAGGGAGTAGCAGGTGAGAACAGCTGCGGGTACAGAAGTGCCCCTGAGAAGAGTTAGCTTTAAAATAATCACCAGATCCAGGCTGCTCAAAACCATTTTTCAATTGTATCTGCCAGATAAGACTTTGACCCTATCTTATAGTTTTTACCCTGGCCAGATCAGTTGAGGGAGGGAAGATGGAATTAGTCAGGAAGGAAGAAAAGTACTATGCTTGCCTTCCATTTCTACTTCAAGCGGTCATGTAGCCTGTCCTTGCGGATTATCTTTGAATTTTGGCATTTTTATAGTATGTGGGGCTGGACATCCTGTTTCAGTGCTTTGTGGGTTAAAGCAACTGTGGACTTTTTGTTTCTTAAGAGGAGGATTTTTCAACCTAGGTTGAGAGAAAAATATCTGAATATTTAAAAGGGAAGTAGGAGATGATGTTGCTTCCTGATTATATCCCATAAATCAAAAATATAGTTACACATGTTAACATATTTTTGTTGAACACTTTTTTGGTGATATAATTTCACTTATGATTTTTCAAAATCTGAAATATTTGTGTAATTTATCATAGTCATATATGAGATATGTGTGACTATCATCTTTAACTTATCTTATTAAACAAAGCATTTTACATGATTTTAAATTTTACTATATTATGGCTCCCTATTCTTTCCCCTTAAAATTCCAAATAAGTGTAGTCATGTTATTTTTATGTAATTATCAAAATTAATACTGTTTATACTGAAAGAGCTAACACAGGGATCTAGTAGAATTATTTGTTTATACTATTGCTAAACTATTGCCATATTTTCCCACCATATGTGTGTTGGTGACCTCTCAGTCTTTCTTTCCAGCCCTTTTCTGTTTAGGCTGTATGTTCAACTCCTTTCCCTGTTTCTCCACAGCAATGAATTTATACTTTTGTAATAAACTGTTCTCTAATTTATTGTTTCAATATCTGTTTTCTCCCATTTGATGGTGAGTTCTAGGAAGCAACCTTGAACACTAGGACGAAATGGAGTGCTTTATAAGTAGTCATGTAATACATTTTTAGTGAATGAAAGAATAGGTATTCAGTAGATTAATTATCCTAATTACCTCGTCATCAGGCAGAGCATGAAATAGATAGATCAGATTTCCCACAGAGAGTTAAATAATGCTATGGAGAACATGAGTATTAAGTGACTTTTTCATTTCTGAAAATATCCCAGTTACTATAGCAGTCATAAGATAGGCTTTAAAGGACTGAAATGTTTTCTTGTAGAAGAAAATCTGATTTATTTTTTAGAAGATAAAAATTACAAGGTACAATTGTGTGTCAGGCTAACATAGAGAACTATGTCTGAGTAGATATGCTTCACTTAAATGTGCTTATCATTCACGTTACCTCCTTTCTGCTCTGTAGATGGTTTTACATTCACCTCAAATTTTGCTACTATTCAGTCTTGAGGTGTGTTAAAGACAAGTTGTTCTTAAACTTGAGATGTTAATTACATTTATATTACTCTCTTAGGTGATGGAAAGAGGCAGAGGTAGGAGAAAATGGAGGAAAAAGAGAAAACTATAGAGGCATTTGGAGAAGCTGGTTGCTAAAGGATTTCCAGGAAGTATAAAAAAGACTGTTTTTATATTATTTTGAAATAATCATCATTTCAGTTTTCCTTAGTAGATTCAGCTGTGAAAAATTGTTCGATGAGTTTCTTGGTAACTCTTACAAGGAGAAAACATTAACGACAGCCTTCAAACTGGAATCGAAAAATCTTAGCTAAGGGATTTGTTAAGGCATCCATATCTCAGTTGTTTTTCATCAAAAATCAAAAATTACTCTAACACATTATTAACCATTAGCATAACAATTAAATGAGTGTACAGGGAAGCTGAATAAGGGCATTTGAGTCTTAAGCATCAGCATTCTAAGCAACAATGTTGTATATGGCATCTTATACAACTAATTTCCACAGAATTCTGGGAATGGGAGATCTTAAGTTCCAATTGCCTATAAGAAAAATTGGAGATCCAGATAGCTTTTGACCAAGTGACATGAAAGTCCCTTAACATATGATTCTGAGTGTCTCTGATTCACACAAAGTCCAAAGGGTCAAGAAAATCTCTGCAACCAACCTGGAGTCTCCCTACAGCCTGGTAATGTCTTTGACCCTCATTACAGAACACATCAGGAAATGTCAGAAACTGCTCTTCAGATGTCACTACAGAGAGCCGTTACTGGTCTCCTAGGTCGCCCTGAGGAATACTGAGGAGACAAATAGTATACAAAAGATAATTTTCTAGTTATGCTACTGGAGTAGGCACATGTTTGGGGATCATAGTTGAAACCATCCACATACCAAAGCCACTTGGTCTAGCTAAGCTGGATAGACCTGATAATCTTTTGTTGTTGTTTTGTTTGTTTGTTTTCATTCATTGTTATTTAACCAATGAAGCTGCCTGTTCCTCATCAGGGACCCTAGCACTCTGCAGAACTGTGTATGTACATTTCAGCAGCAATTTCTATTGAAGGTCCAGACACTTGGCTTCTGAGTTGCTAATTTCAAACAATTTGTTGTCAAATTATTCAACTGACAAAGAACAAAATGTCATTAAATGGCCTCTGAAAACTAAATATCTAAACTAATATCTATGCATTTATCTTGCTGTAAAATGTGGCTGCCAAACTTTCAAATTTTGCTGGAGCATCTTGTGCAATGGTGGTTTCTGAAACTTTTATTTTTCTTAATTCTTTAAATCATTAGCAAATTTAATAGGAACCTGGAGAGTGTTGGGTTAGCTGGTTTTACATTAGCTGTTGTTGTGGGCCTGCTCCTGCTCCTGCTCCTGCTTCCATCCGCTTTACCCACCAAACCAGTTGTAGTCCAGTTGGAGTGACTAGACCAAGTACTACATTAAAAGGAGCTTTACACTCACCTGTTTAAACTAATTTCTATGATGTATGGAGTCAATATATTTTGCCTTTCTAAGAAATGGAATAAAGATGGAAAGACAGGAGTTGATGATAGAGAAGGAAGGAAGCAAGAGGATATGAGTATTTAGATTTTAAGTTTGTAAGAACTTAAAGAATGTGGGACAAGCACGGAGAATAAGAGGCTTCATAAGGGTGCAGATGATAACATTACACAAGGTTAGTAAGATGATTAGATGTAAGACTGGAAAATTTGGATAGATACAGCAAAAGAACAGAGAATATTAAAAGAAACAAAAAAATTGCATCTCTCTGTTAGCTAATTACTAAAAAATTGTCTAATGAGATTTAAGAAAAAAAAAAGCTATATGTTAAAATTTTTTGCAATTATTTTACCCTATAATAAAAACAGCTCTTCTTGTTTACATTTTACTTAATTTTTTTTCACTCTGATCATATCATTCTTCAATATTACATCTTTCCGGTGAAATCTTTACCATTTTGTTTGTGCCTTCCCTTAAGAACTTACCAGAAACTGTCAATTCCTCCTTCCATTCGTTACAAAATTATAGCTTAAAAAATTTTTTCAGTCAGGCTGTCAAATGAGTACACAGATATCAAAACAATCATCATTTACAAATTATAATGAAAATGGAATTTATAATGGCAATAAAATGAAAAATCCCAGATATAAATATATCAAGAAGAGGGCAAGATATATATAAGAAAAAAAACTACCAAAAGATAATGAGGGACATAAGACAAATTAATTGAGAGACAATAACATGTATCTGGATACACTGATTCGAGATTGATTCTCAGTTAAAATTAAGTCCAACCTAATTAAAAATCTCATTTTTTTTAAAATCTTGGAATACTGATTAAAAATTCATCTCAATTAATTTTGAGGTAAACATTGCCAGAAGAGTACTGACAAGCAAGACTAAAGAGGGGAAACTTTGGAACTGTAACAAATATTAAAATAAATTTTATAAAGAGGTTAAAATAGCGGAGTCCTAATGCAGGAAGCAGCAGATCATTCAATGAAAAAGAAAACTCAGAAGTAGAAAAAAAATACCTGAGAATATAATGAACAATGAAGTGACATTTTAAACTAGGTGAGAAAAGATGGTTTGCTGCATGTGAATGACCATTTTTAAAAAAGTTTTTAAATGTTATACCAATGTCCAAAATAAATAATGAATTGAATAAAGATTTCATTGGGGGATATAAAAGTAAAGAAAACGTAAACGTAAGGCTGGGCTGCGTTTTCACGTTATCTGGAGAAAGTGCATTGGTTTCTCATAAGTTTGCACTTGTAGGTGCATATTACCACAGTCTCTGCATCTACTAAACACGTGGCGACCGGCTGGGGCCCAGAGGAATATGGAAGAGGCAAAAGGGAAGGATAGGAAGACTTAAAGGATTTTTGAGGGGAATTCTCTGTGGGGTAAGACCTTGTGCATCTTGAAGGTCCACACCACTCTAGCCCGAGGCTAGGAAGAGACCGCCTGTACCCTGGGAGGAGTCTAAGTTTCAAGAACGCTGTACCACACTCACCACTTCCAAGGGAAACCAGCGCCGCCCACAAGCCCTGCTGAGATTTGAGCAGTCTAGGCATCGCGCATGCGCTTTGGGCATCCTTGGCGGGTGAGCCTGTTTGCGCACGCGCAGTGACAGCGCCGTCTGATATACGCAGGCGCACTTGTGTTTAGCAGTGTTGCTTGGTTACAATCCTTTTGGGCTGAAAGAATCTCCAAAGGCTGTAGCTACCTTGCTGGATACTGTGGCGGGACGCGATTGGCTTATCTGGAAGCGGAGTGTTGAGCTCCGGGGGCATGAACAACCATCAGGGTTCTGAGATGCCTCTGCGGCCCCTGGGCTCTGCATAGACTCAGCCATGAAGAAGATTTTTGGCTTTGGGAGTCGGAAGGGCGAGTCGCCCTTGAGCTCCTTAACCAGCCGCCAGAGGACCGGCGTGGGTGTCAGGCCTGAGACTGGTAATAGAGTCACCTTGGGGCCCGGGTACCATATCCGAGACAAAGATCTTGGGAAGATTCACAAAGCTGCCAGCGTGGGCAACGTCCGAAAAGTGCAGCGGATTCTACTGCTCCGTTTAAATGGCCTGAATGATAGAGACAGGATGAACAGGTAATAGGGGCTGTGAGGCCAGTGGCCCTGGGCGGGTCTGGGTTCGGGGTGCAGACCTGAGAGAAGGGCTCACGTGCCAGGGCACAGCCAGGTGGAGCCCAGCCCTCCTGTCACAGTGGGCTCTGGGCTGTCTCCCCTCCTTGAGGCTCGGCCCCGCATCACCTCCGTGGTGGGGACCTTACCTGGGGTCTTAGTGCTCAGGCCAACTTTATGAGCAGCAGTAAAGAAAACTTTAAGACTCACTCATAATTCCTTTTATAGAGCACTTTACTGACAATTTTAAAGTGGTTAAATATCCATAATAGAAACAAAATTAAGTATACACAGCATTTAATTTTTGATGGTTACATTTTTATACTGTAATGTTATATACTATTGAAAAGTGCATAATGGACATAGGAAAAAATAGTATTCCTGGTACGAAAAGGAATTTAAGTTAAAAGAGAAATGAGATACGATTTACCATTCACAAAGTTTGTGAAGATGAGAAGCCATTGCACTTATATTGCTGCTTATTTATTTTATTTATTTATTTCTTAAAATTAATTTTTTTTATTATGGTAACATTGGTTAATGAAATCCAGTAATTTTTAAGTGTACCTATATTACTGCTTAAAGTTTAAATTGCTTTTGACTTTTCAAATAGGCAATTCGGTGATAAGTACCCCATTTAAGAAATATATCTGGAGATAGAAAATTGTAAAAGATAACCTTTATCTGTACTTTTGAAAATGTATAATAATATTAACTAATAATATTGATCATTGGAAATACTTGATTTTCATACAATCTCTAAATTTAAGTATTGAGTAAAATGAGCCATCCCTATTCATTTGAATCCTGTGTTTCCTTTCATGTAAGGTTTCTTGAAAACAAATTAAGAATTACTTTTTAAAAAGTCTTCTTGTTTTGTTTTGGTATTTTAGTACTCTTTCCCCACAATGCTTTTAAGAAATAAAACGTATTTAAATGCCAACCATATGACTAGAACTGCAATCAATCTGTTGTCTGGACCATTTTTTCATTTAATGTAAGATCTCATGGATGGTGTGAGGCTCAGTATTTTATGTACCAATGAAAAAAATTTTAAAATACCAATTATAATTGTAAGATAGTCTCAATTACAAATTGCATTTCACTGACAGAGATGTTAAAATGCGAGAAAGTAAGCATCTTAGAATCATTGAAATACTGTGTTCTTTCTAATCCTCAAGACATATATCTGCAAAATAGCGTAATATAATTTTACTTAGCTGAAATATTATCTTCATAAAATCATAATAGTAATAATTATAGTAATATTACCTAACAGTTATTGAACTGTTTTGTGTGTGTGTGTGTGTGTGTGTGTGTGTGTGTTTGTGTGTGTGTTAGGAGCTGTAGTACACACTTTGCATAGATTCTCATTTAAACAAACAGTGGTGTCCTGTGAGATAACTACTATTTTTATCCCATTGTGTTGATGAGGAAATTGATGAAGCACAGAAAGGCTCAGTGGTAGCTCATAAGTGACAGAGTTAAAATAGGATCAAAGCCAGGTTGAGCTAAATCCCCAGGTCATGCTCTCTCTATTCACAGGGGCACCACTGTCATTAATGAGATGATAGAAGCTAATAAATATTGTACTTTCTTTAGAAGAAAACTAAATATTTGTTTCGAAGGCATAGGAATAGCACTTAATGTTTACAATTACAAGAATAATTATATGTTTTGACATAGTGCACTCCAATTTCCTAAAGAGTCTTTTCACTTTCACAGGACTGCCTTACATTTGGCCTGTGCCAATGGCCATCCAGAAGTAGTAACTCTGCTGGCCGACAGAAAATGCCAGCTTAACCTCTGTGACAATGAAAATAGGACAGCTCTGATTAAGGTACGTAGACCCAACTCTCAACATGCGATGGATTTGATTTAATTATGGAGAACAGAAATGAATTTGTCTTATTTAACTATAACTATAATTGGTGAAACTTGTGGAATGTTTACTTTGAATTTCTAACACTTACAGTCTACTTTTTGTCATAATACCGACAGGCCGTACAATGCCAGGAGGAGGAATGTGCAACTATTCTGCTGGAACGTGGTGCCGATCCAAATATAATGGACATCGATGGCAACACAGCTCTGCACTATGCCGTCGCTGGTCAGAATATGGAGATAGCAGCAAAGCTGCTTTTATATAAGGCCGATACTGAAGCAAGGAATAAGGTACAAGTCAACTAAATTTATTTACAAAATATTTGAAATACATGGTTTTCTAGCCACAAGCATTGTATTTCTAATTTATTTACTACATATTATACATCAGACCCTTGTCACCATGGAAAGAACACCAATGCCAAATCAGGGAAGGCTGCAGAGACGTGATGTCCTCGGAAAGGGCCAAACTCTGTCTCCCAGCTACCACCCTTCCTCCTCAGAAGGAGGGACTTACTATTAGTGCCTGGGAGCGGGTGGTAGCCTCAGAGCCAGCAAAGGACTGAGGGCCTGGGGGGAGTGAAGCAATCGTGGGCGGTTGACTGCTGTGCAGGCAGGGTCCTAGGAAATAGGTTCCTTTGGGCGTTGGGGAGAGGAGGGATTGTCACAAACCAGCCGACAAAGTAATTCAGGGTCCTGAAAGGGGGAGCAGGGACTAAGAAGAAAAATCAGACAGAAAGAGTGCAGGAAGGAGAACAGAACCTCATCTGTCTCTCCGAGTTTATTTAGCACATCATATTTATACCATCTGAGGACGTTTTTCAAAACTTGGTTACAGTACCAGTTTCTCATGTCCTTGAGGACTGATAATCTCAGCACTTTACAGTCTCACTTCTTACATAGTTGCCAAGTACACAAACATCCTTTGTTCCTTATTGTGCCATTTCACATGTCTTAAAATGGCTCCCCAAATATCCTCCTTTTTTATTTTTTACATGAGGGACTCTCCCTCAAGACAGATGACTGTGCCTGTCTTAGGTGATTCCTCGCAGGTGCTGAAACTTACCCGTCATCGGCATGTACATTCCATCATGCATGCCCTGTCTTAGGTTGTCCAGGCTCCGAGGAACTCTTACCCGTCTTTGACTACCAGCCTCTGTTAGGGGTTTGATTTTTGCTGTAACTTTATGAACTTCAGAGCCAATATCTTTCCAAGCTCTCACTGCATATTTTAACAAAGTGGGGAACAAGCACAGGAATATTAGTACTATGGTAGCAAGTCCAATTACAGAACGTAGCAAGTGATTATAAGTGCTACAATACTGCAACAACTAAGCCAATCATTCTTTTATATCTGATAAGAGCATCATTAATCTTTCTAATTGCCTGTAGACCCAATCATCATACTAAGGTCCAGTAAAATTAACAGGTAACATAACAAAAGGAGGTTGTCTTAACACTAACACCGTAGAATTTCCAAGGGTAACACAATTAGATAATTGACAATTAATACAAGTAACATTGAATGCATTTCTCTCATTAGTAACATTAAAATTTCCAAGTAACAATACATAAGGAATATTTACACATGATAAAACAGCTTGTTCATGCCATGTCCCGCTGCCGGAATTTGCAGTATTACTGCTATTTGGATAATAATATCATGATAATGCCACCTTCTGCATACCCGCAGCCAACTTCCAGATATGAGTCTGCCATTCCCCAGAACTCGAATTCCAGAGTCCAGCAGATAAGGCAGTCCTATTGTCTGAAGCCCCCTTAGACCGATCAAGGACAGTAACATTGAATTCGGGAATTTGGTATTCAGTGGGCTCATCTTGATAACATCGTTTCCACCAAATGGCCTTTTTATGTACATGTTTACTCTCAATACAGGGTTCAAAAATCTGTGGTGTAGACACATTGTATTTCTTTTGTCCATCAGGCACTCCTATACTTACAGAGCTACTCAGGCTTGGCCAGGGCCGCTGTGTAATGTTCATGCAACCAGCCACATTGGTAGAATTTACCTGAAAACAAATAGGTGCCCCAACTCCCGATGCAGAGAAATTAAATCCTTCATAGACATAATGATTTTCTTGTAGAGGAGGCTGCCCCAGAAGCTTAGTATCATTAGTAAACACTCAAACTTGCGGTCCTGTCTAAGTAACAGGGTGCAAGACAGGAGGATCAGGAACATAAGCCCAGTACACTTCTCCTTTATATGGCAGGGGCAGCACCATCAGCATCACGGTCAGGAACCATATTCTCAGATCTCTTGCCGTTGGCCAGTCGAACCATCCTCTCCAGCAACCACCTGGCTTGCTCTGCATCATGTGGAAAAACACAAACATGCCCTCTTCCCACAGGAGAGGGATATAAACCTGCAATTATAGTTGGAGTCAGCCTTCCCCCTCAGGACCCTGGTGGATCCTGAGGAACTTTAAAAATTGGCACTTTTAAGGACGGAGGCCCCATGGTCATCTTTTGCATTTGCAAAGACAAATCAGACAACTTCTGTTTTAATTGTTCAACTTCTTTTTGAAATTCCTTCTCTAGACCTTTCTTAACTTTTTCCCCCATAGCCACCAGAGACAAAAGCTCATCCTCCTCTTCCTCATGATATTTATTTATTCATTCATTCATTTACTTACTTATTTATTTATTTACTCATTTATTCATTCATTCATTTATTTATTCAGTTATTTATTTTGTTATTTGTTCATTTTATTTATTCATTTAATTAATATATTTATTTATTAATTTATTATTTATATATTTATGTCTTATTTTAGATATATCCTCAGTTTGTATCCCTGTGAGAAATAATACAAATACATTGTAGTTTAATAAGTATTGGAAAAGTTCTGAAGTAGGTATAATGAATCTAAGTAATAATTTTGATTATATGTTGGGGCCCAATTTTTTGATAAAACATCACACTGTATTTAGGCTATAGAGTATATGTGGGCCCTGGATATGTTTGGTTTGCCTCCATAAATTGAGTCAACATTTAAAATTTAGGAGACTCATGTAGAAATCTAGATTTCAGCTTCTCTTAAAGAACCAAACCTGTACCCTTGAGCCCATCGCACCATTTGGTGTGCTGAGGCTGCCCTTTATGTGTGAGACCTGTGTTCTCTAGTTTGCTGCTATCCCCACCCAGCTTCTTCCCTGACTTGGTCACGTTTGGGTCACTTACTTGCTTCCATAAGTACTAGAGTTCACGAGTCCTGTTTTATAGTACATTTCGATAAAGATTTCAAGATTTTCAAGGTAGTCTATGTTGATTTATAATTTATATTTTATATTAATCTCTGAAAAATAGGATTAAATTTTTCCAGTTAGAATTTATAAGTTTTTTTAAATACTCTTCTTTGTATGTTCTATAAATATCATATTCCTATTGGAATGTACATAAGTCTTATATTGTTAATCATGTTATAGTTGGATAGGTTATCCATATTTCAGACTATATTGTTTCTACTTAGCATTGTTCCTTAAAAATACAAGAGATTTAGTAGCTTTGTTTATGCTAAAAATAATCCATATAGATCAGTATTGAGATGTTTATTGGTAAGCCATTACATTTTTATTTATGATTTATATTTTTCCTAATATATAAAATAAAGTAATTAAAATGGAAAGAGAAAGTGAAAACCAATTTTAAAAAGGTAGATAAGCATTTGGGTCTCAGGATTATCATTATAATTGAGAATAACATTTCATATTGTGCTTTCTAACAGCTAAGATAAAAAGCTATCTTATAGAAGAAAACCCATGGACCATTTAGTAATATGCAAAGTTGATTTGAAGCCCATGTCTTTTTAATTTAGAGTCCATTTTTTTAGTTACCTTTTCAGAGCAGGGATGCCTGAAGCTGACAGCTGGGGTCCTGATAGCATTGACAGAAGAGAATCCAGCAAGTTTGTATAACCTATAGAAACTTTCACTTCTGTTGGAAAGCTCTCAAAACAATATCCCTGAGACTCTAAAATTTCTCAAATGTTAATGTGTTTGCCATAAAAATAGTATTGTCAAATCAGGATTAAGCCAAATTAAACATTTCTTTAGTCCTAGGCATATAAAACAGAGATTTGTAATATTTTTCAAACACAGGTGATCTTTCTGAGATCTTTATATTGGAGCACAGTACTTAACTTCTGGTAGATATTCCTTGGAAGGTGATTTAGTAACACTACTCCAGAGACAATCATTTAGGTTAAAGCCTTTACTGCTGTGTTTTAGAGTTTGTAGATACAAAGATTTAAAAAAAAAAAAAAAAAAGAGCCCTTGCCCTCATGAAGCTCTTGGTTTAGATGGGGAGCAATATGATAACTACCGAATACTACAATAGATACTGTGATAGGAGCCAGGAATCTTGGAACCAGTACTGTCAATGTTTGAAGTGAGTTTTGGCGAATGATGTTGCAGTTAATCTTTGGACAAGGAGAAAAAAGTATTTTAAAGAGAAGGAGCAGCAGGAGACAGCCCAGAGGGCTACTTTTTAATTTACTTACTATATTATATGTTTAAATTCAGATGATCGTCTATAAGTTTTAAAATTCAGTTTAGAAATATGTAACTTTATATTATAAATTAGTTTCTTTTTTTTTTTACAGGATGACCTCACACCACTTTTACTTGCTATAAGTGAAAACAAACAGCACATGGTGGAGTTTTTCGTAAAGAGAAATGAAAATGTACATGCTGTCGATAAGATGAAAAGGTATAGTATTTTTATCTTTTTAAAAAAATCTTAGTTTTGTTGTAGAATAGTAACAATACTCAAATCAGAAATATTAATAAGAGGAGGATTAATATATATATAGTGAAAAATATCAACACATCATCTGTTTGGTAGAAAGGCAATACTTTTGGCTGGGCAACAGGGAGAACAGTGCACCTGCGGTATCATGTTCATATTTATTTATAATATTGATTGGTGCCATTTGTAATTTGATTTCTTTGGTTACATATATTACCTTAGGAGTTTTATATTTTATTAGTTTTATATATATGAAGTCTAAATTTTAGTTTATGATACAATATTGAACTTAGTCTCATAGTTTTTTTAAACCTCTAATTTGTATACAGTTCTTTTATAAGATGCATATTAAACAGAAATAAGATTTGATTTTGTCTTTTGGCTGACTCTTTGCTTTAAATTGCTTTCTTTGAGAATACTGGTGGTGGTAGTTTATCTCTAAGTTACTGTGAATTATTGCTGCCAGATACTATGGTTCATCAGTTTTTACCCTCTATGTCTAATATAGTTTGATGTTTTTATTTTAATTGGTATGGGTAGAAGAAATAAAGGTAGCTTTAATTGAGTAAAGTTTTATTTAATAAAGACAAGTGAGAGGTGAGTGATCAAGAAAAAGAGAGATGGGCTTTCAGTTCACAGAAGACTAGGTGCAATGCCTAGCTTTCCCATACTCCAGGAATATGACCTTGGGAACACATTACTCATCATCACCAAATATATGTCTTGATATGAATAGGATAAGAACATATCCCGCAAGAATGGTGTGTGTTAGATTATCCAGCATTTGATAGTGCCTAGCACGTGCTTATCAGCATCATTAACTCTAGGACTATTATTATTATGATTATTATTAATATTGTTGTTTTGAGCCTTTCAGATAGCTTTTACTCACCTGACTGCTAGCTGACATTGAGGTACAATATATGAGACTAAGGATGAAAAAGGAATTTCTTCATCTAAATCTTCACTTCAGATAAGTGCCCTCAGTATAGTTTCTTGTCTATAGAGGACTTAAATTAGCAGTTTCTGTATAAACCCCAAGTGGGGCAAGAGGCTTCCTTTTTGTCCCTTCTTTTTAGCTTTGCAGGTAATTTGTAAAGATGAACACTTAAGCACATAACTGGGCAATTCTACACACACAGGCAAGACATGATCTTGGGAAAATATATCAAATTAGCTGTTTAAACTTAATTAATGTCCCTAAAGGTGAAGTTATCTCCCTTATGCTTGCCGTAAATGATGCACAAGGTTTCTGTGTCTTTTCTCAGGATGACTTTGGATGGACTGCAGGAGAACATGCTTTTATTGAAGGTTTTAATTTGTATGTGTTTACATTAAAATGCCAGTTATCCCAAAACTGAGGTTTAAAATAATTTAATTTTTACTTATGTAAAATGTAAGATGTCATAGTGTGGTTCAGGCAGTTTGAGAATGGCAGTGAGTTAATGTCACTCAGACAGAGACCAAATTAAAGGCTGGACAAGTTAGAAGTAGCAGTGGATGAAGATTTCTTATCTCAGAACTTTTAAGACCTTTTCCTTAAGGATCATAATGTTATTCATTTCAAGTATAACCCCTCTGCATGGGATCCAAATAATATCCCATCTCTGGTTTTTCCATGTAGTTATTTTGGACTAAAATGTTAACTTTAGGAGAAACTTTTGTATTTTCTGGAAGCTATCATCTATACTCTTCCCCTTGAATTTTTCAAGAACCTAAAGGGTTCCCTAAATCTAAAGGAGACAGTCCTCTCTCAATTGTCAGATGGAGATATAAAGAAGGATATGCTAATCATTCTGTTGTGTCCACTGATTGTATTGTTGCACAGCAGTTCTTTGAAACTGGTCCTGGGGTCATGATTGATCTTTGCTCCCAGGTTACCCTCGCTGATTCAGATGCTTCAGTCTTCACGGTGATCCACACTTGGACTTCAAATTAAAACTTTTTAGGTTATATACATGTGCTTTTTTGTTCAGCCACTGTTCCAAAGCACCAGCACCCTGTTATGGCAGCAGGGCCTCCTGGCCTTGGGTACACAACCCTTTACTTCACACTCAAAAACCTGTGTGGAGCCACATCTGAGCCCCGACCTTCAGGATATGTTACCCTTTGAACATCTTATTTGTGTTTTCTGCTAGCAGATGCTCGTTGGAACCATTTCAAGCTGTCCAGATGTTCAAGTAATGCTGCCGGAAAAGATCAGGCTTTTCTTTATTCCTTGTTAACACATTTGCATCACAAGGCCACTTGATGTTCTTTAGAGCACCTCTTAGGTTGTAGAAGGTCCCATGTTGCCCTCCTAGAGTAGTAGCACCAACTTGTCCAGGATTCCATAATTAAGGTTGGCCCCTCAAGTGATCTGTTTTCCAGAATAATAAAAATCTCCCAAGTGACTTGAATCTACCTCAGGGTTCAAAATATTTACAGTTATGCCTCCATAGAAGCAAGTCAACTGAAAGCTCTGAATATAAAGTAAGTTATTTGGCCATAAGATAGCTCAGACCCATCCATGACTCATCAATACTTACGTGTAAAAGTAGGATTTTATCTCAAAGTGAGTTGGGCATGGACAGGGAGATAAAGCATCATGCTAATAAGATTTGTTAGTTCAGACTTTGAATAGGTTGAGAAGTGATAGAAGTCAAGACATTTGACTTCTATTAGTTTTCTGCTGTTGGTATGATTAGCTACAGTAGTAGGGGACACTTATGTTATCTCTTTACTGAGGTACTATATTTATAAATATATTAAGTTACAAATTATGTGATAGCTGAGATGCCTTGAATGACAACCTACGAAGAAAAAAACAATATTAATAACATTTTCTGAAAACCGCAACATTTGAAATTTAGCACCAGTGAAAAACAAACATCGGGATTTGTTTGGGATTCCAAAATAGTTTCAACAAATAAAGGTCAAAAACAACTTATTCCATTGCCTATTTGTTTCTCTGAGCATCTTTTTGGTGTATTATTTCCTTTAATCCTCCTCACAACCTTGTAAAATAAGGCAGTAGGATTCCTGTTTTATAGAGGAGGACTTTGAGCCACAGAGAAGTGACTTGTCTGAGAGCAAATAGCTATTGGTTATAGAGGTGGGACTTCTGAGTTCAAGACATTTGCCATTAAGTTACGCTAACTCTAATTAATTGGCTGAACTCTACTTTTCCCTTTAATCACATGCTTCATAAAAAGTTTGTAGAACTTACAAATTTGAATTGTATGAGTAATTAAAGTATTAATATTACTTCTGATATCATCTGAAATACTCTAAGAATTTCATATATTTGGTAAACGTTTTTTATTTCAATATAAAGACAGTAATGTTATCACCTTTTTTTATACACAGCAATTGC
Organism: Macroglossus sobrinus; assembly: GCA_004027375.1. Taxonomy (NCBI): domain Eukaryota; kingdom Metazoa; phylum Chordata; class Mammalia; order Chiroptera; family Pteropodidae; genus Macroglossus; species Macroglossus sobrinus. The sequence goes on from PVKZ01002409.1 coordinate 150,738, forward strand.
AAACTACCTTCTGATTATAAAGAAGAATGGAGATGTAAAAGGTCTTCCCAGAATAGCAATCTAGGTAAGACTTCTAATCGTTACTTACTCTTGGTGGTCCTCCCTTAGATAAAGTAAAAGAAAGGAGGTTTTGCAAATGAGAGAACAGTGAAAAAAGCACGGTGTGTAAATTGCATGTATATTTTAATCTAGCATTGAGAATTATTATAAAAGTTAATTGTGTAGATGTTTCTGTTAAGATAGTAGAGTAGGTACACTCTGTGCTTGCCTTCTCTCACAACCACATTAAAATTGCCACTAAATTACAGAACAACCATCATTGGAAGTCACCTGAAATTCTACAACTGGGGACATACACAAGAGGCCACTTAGAGACTGGTTGGAGGGGCAGAGACGTGGATCATGTGGATCCCAATTTGTGTGTGGAGGTTAAAAATCAGGAGGGATATCTCAGAGGTCCCTCTGGAGGAGCGAGGGGTTCCAGCCCCACACTGGGCTTCCCAGCCCAAGGTTCCAGTGCTGGAAAGAGAAGTCTCCACAACTTCTGGCTGTGAAAACCAGTAAAGATTGATGCTGAGTGAGACAAAGGGCTCCTGGAGTCATAGAACTTAAGACTCCTCTTAAGGGGCCTATGTGTAAACTTACTTGCTGATGGGCTCACTTGCTCTGAGCTCCAGTGCTGGGGCAAAAAATTGAAAGGCACCAGGATATACAGGGAGGAAAAGAATTGTCTGGCTTCAAGGCGAGGGCTGGAGGGGCAAACTTCTCCCAGACAGAAGTGCTAGTAGTATCCATTGTTCCTTTGTTGAGCTCTCGCCTCTCCTGGCATGCAGATGGAGGCAGTTGCCATATCTGGGTCTCCATTAACCTTTCAAACACTAGTTGCCTCTCCGTGGTGATTCCTTGAGACCCTGCCACTCCCAACTTATGGGCCCTCCCAAGCCACTTCCAGTGGCTTTGCCATACAATTGACCTATCTTTGTTCATGTTGCAGACTTTCCTAAAATCTCTGAAAGGTTTGCAAAACCCAGATAAGCAGCATTTGACCTCAGCGTGCTCCGTACTTCTTGCTGAGCAGCCTACACCCGGCACTGGCAGCAGCCAGCTGTGGTTTGCGAATTGGCCTCACAAGGTACCTCTAAGCCCAGTGCCGGTAGTGGTCATCTGCGAATTGCTTGGGGACTCTTGCTTGGTGGCCTTAGGCAGGTCACAGGGATGAATGAAGCCGTTCCCAGGAAGCCCTGGGGCCAGCATGCCCAGCTAAACAAAGTGGAGACAAGCAATCTGCCAGACGCAGAGTTCAAAACCCTGGTTATAAGGATGCTCACTGAACTTAGAGAAAGAGTAGATGGACTCAGTGAGAACCTGAACAAAGAGATAGAAAACGTAGATAAGGAGATAGAAAACATAAAAAGGAACCAGTCAGAAATGAAGAATACAATAACTGAAATGAATACCTTAGAAGGGGGAATCAACAGTAGAATGAATAGATGAAGCAGAGGATTAAATCAACGATCTGGAAGTAAGGTAACAGAAAACACCCAATCAGAACACCAATAAGAAGAAAAATGAGGATGCTTTAAGGTGCCTCTTGGACAACATGAAGCATACCAACACTTGCATTATAGGGTACTGGAAGGAGAAAAGAGAAAGCAAGGAATTCAAAGCCTCTTTGAAGAAATAATGATGGAAAATCCTCCAAAGCTGGCAAAGGAAATAGACATGCAAGCCCAGGAAGTACAGATAGTCCTAAACAAGATGAACCCAAAGATGTCCACACCAAGACACATCATAATTAAAATGCCAAAGCTTAAGCACAAAGAGAAACTTAAAAACAGCAACAAAAAAACAATTACTTACCACAAGGGAGATTCCATAGGACTGTCAGCTGATTTCTCAACAGACACTTTACAGACCAGTAGGAATTGGCATGAAATAGTCAAAGTGATGAAAAGCAAGGACCTACAACCAAGATTATAATACCGAGCAAAGGTATCATTTAGAATTGAAGGAACTTCCCAGACAAGAAAAAACTAAGAGTTCATCACTACCAAACCAAACCAATATTACAAGAAATGTTAGAGAGACTTTTAAAATAGAAATATAAGAAAAAAAAACTGGAATATGAATAATAAACAATCACTATATATCTATCAACAATTACTTTTAACAGAAATGGATTAAATACTCCAATCAAAAGATGGGGTTGCTAAAAAAAGAGAAGGGATTAAGAAGTAAAAATTGGTAGTTACAAAGTAGTTATGAGAATATAAAGTGTAGCGTAAGGAATATAGTCAATATGGTAATATCTATGTATGGTGTTAGATGGGTACTAGATTTTTTGGGGTGATCATTTCATAAGTTATATAAAAGTCTATTAATTATGTTGTATACCGATACTAATATAATATTGTATGCCAACTGTAATTAAAAAATAAAATTATTTAAAAAGTTAATTTTAGGTAATTTAATATCTGAGACAGTATTGTATGAAAATATTTATTTATTTAGCTGTGACCCCTAAAATTCCATATGATATTATGTAAATAAAAAAAATGTTTTTAAGTTAGTATATGTTTCCTCTATAATCACTTTGTCACAAATTGGGCTTATTATAAAAATGGATATTTGTTTAATTTTTACAGAAAATGGTTACATTTATAAATGAATATTTGCTATTGCGTAGTGATTTGTCTTACTAAAAATGTAACTAAAACTAGGAACTCAACAATACCTTTCCAGTATCGTAAACAAACGCAAACAATAAGAATCACAAAACGTAGCCAGTGTACTACTATCTGATAGTACAGAAGTCAGAAAAGCAATGCCCTGTTGAAAAGCATAGATTATTTTACTTATTTTTGTACCATGAAGGTTTCACTGTTCTCCCCTTTGTTCCTCATAAGTCAAAACAGTATTAGATATGTTGAATTCATTAGAATAAAATGTTTCCTTCTATTTGTTGAATAATTGTCATGACACTGTATTTTCTTTAGAATAAGATGCTCTGTCACTATTAGTCAAAATATAGTCATAATAAAAATTTACATAGCTTAAGTCAAGACTCAACAAATTACAATAAAAAAGTACAAAAAAGTTTCACAAAATCACAAAAATGCTATCGTGCTTCCTGGATATGGCGTGTAGTGCATGATGCAAGCTGAGCTGTATGAGGACACCATGAGCTTAGTAGATTTGATGAAAAAACTTGTGTAGGTTGGTTTTTCAAGTTATAGAAAATATAAAATTGAAGTAGAGTTTTGGTTTTTAAGGTGCTGTAATATCATATTTACTGTCCCTAGATTACTGTTGTGTTTTTTAAAAACAATTTTTAAAGACAACCTTTTTATTCGTTATAGAATAAAGAAAAGTTTAATAGTTTAATAGCTTAATAGTTTGTTATTTAACTATGAGTGTCTTTTAGGTACTGTTATTCTGATGTTGCAGAATATAAACATTTTAAAATCACAGTCCCTGTCCTCCAAGAGCCTCTCTATTATCATTGTCATTTTTATTATTTACTGTACTTTTCAGTGCTTACTAGATTCCAGAGCCCGCTGGGAATTTATAATTATTAGTATTTATTATTTTTTTATTGGAGTGTAATAAGTGCAGATACTTATCACAGATACTTATTTAGGTCCATGATGAGAACTTAGAGTTTGAAAATGTGGGAAGGATTTCAGGTAAGCATGCAGAGGGAGCAGAAGTTTGCCAGGTAAAGAGGCAGAAGGACGACATGTGGCAGCAGGAACATCTATCAGGATCACACGTTTGGCAGAAGGAACGGCAGTGCTGAGACTCAGATGCACAACTTTGCAGGATTTATGAGCCATTCAGTTTTAATGGTACAGAACATGTACTGTGGGAATGATCGGGAATGAGGTGACAGCCCAGCTAAGGGATGCTTTTGGGAGTCTTTAGTACCAGAGAGAGGAAGAGGTCTTATCCTGTAGGCCTTAGGGAATGCATCACATAGAATGCTTTTAGCTGCAGACAATAGGTGACCGAATGAAGTGGCTAAAACAATAAGTGGGATTTTGATGGTTCAGTTATGCCATCACGTTGTTGTCCCCATTTCGGATGTGAGGTTGTCAGTGTTTTGTTTATGTCTCCTGTCCTGGTCTGCTAATTAGCAATGACTCCAAGCATCATATTTATTATGTGACAATATCCAAAGGCCAGAGGGCTGCTTTCCTTTAGGTGTTTTTTTTTTTTATAAATTTTTATTAAAGTATATTTGGCATATAATGTTATATTAGTTTCAGTTGTACAACATAGTGACTTGACATTTATATACTTTACAATGTGATCACCACAAGTCTAGTAACCATCTACCACTGTGCAAAGTTATTACAGTATTATTGACATATTCCCTGTGCCATACACTACATCCTTGTGGCTGGTTATTTTATAACTGGAAGTTCGTACTTTTCACTTACCTTCTTTTTTATCTATTCCCTCAGCTCCCTCTCCTCTAGCAACCATCAGTGTATTCTCTGTAGTTCTGGGTCTGTTTCTGTTTTATTTGTTTTACTTTTTAGATTTTATTTTAAGTGAGATTGTACAGTATTTGTCTTTGTCTTATTTTAGTTAGCATAATACCTTCTAAATCCATCCATGTTGTCACAAATGGCAAGGTTTTATTTTTTTATGGATGAGTAATATTTCATTGTGTATATATACGTATACACAAACACACACACACACATATACACACACATATACACACACATACATATACATACCTTACATCTTCTTTATCCATTTGTCTATTGAAGTATACCTGCATTGCTTTCATATCTTGACTATTGTAAATATTGCTGCAGTGAACATAGGGGTCTATGTATCTTTGAATTACTGGGTGTTTTTTTATATATATATATATATTTATCAAATATCCAGAAGTGGGATTGCTGTGTCTTATGTCAGTTCTATTTTTAATTTTTTGAAGAATCTCCATACTGTTTTACATAATGACTGTACCAGTTTACAAATCCACAAACAGTTCCCTTTATTCCGCATCCTTGCCAGCACTTCATTATTTGTTGACATTTTTATGATAGCCATTTCTGACAGGTGAGAGGTGGTATCTCGTTGAGGTTTTGATTTGTGTTTCCCTGATGATTAGTGTTGTTTGTGTGTGTGTGTGTGTGTGTGTGTGTGTGTGTGTGTGTGTGTGTGTGGTGTGTTTAGAGAATTGAAAGGCTTGCAGTGGACTTCCTTCCGCTAACATTTTACTTCAGATGCTCATTCCCACACCAGTTATTGGTAAACCAGTTACTGTGAGTAGATTAATCATTTCTTCTTTTAGAGCTTGAGAGAGGCCACTTCTTTTGTCGATTGGGACAATAAATATCCAAATACATTTGAAATTGTCCAGTGAGAATGAAGACTAAGGAATGACCAGTGGGTAGATAGCAAGCAATAGTTACTGCAGGGATTTGTTGGAGAGTTTTGAGCAGAAGAGTAACAAGATTTGATTTGCTTTAGGTGTGCTGTTTATGGTTTAATGCATGGTCAGCAGGCTTTTTCTGTAAAGGGCCTGATTTTAGGCCATCTGATCTCTGTCATTTCTACTCAGATCTTCCATTAGCATGTGAAAGCAGTCATAGACAAATATGTAAGTTGATAGGCCTGACTGTGCTCCAGTAAAACTTTATTTATGAAACCAGACAGCAGGTTGGATTTGGCCTGTGGGCCATAGTTTGCTGACCCCTCATATAGAGGATAGATTGAGAGAAAACACATAAAGAGACAGGCAGAGAAAGGGAGCTTTTGTTTCCTTGGACTAGAATCGGTGCATTATGAAGTTGTCACTCACCCATGCTGAAATAAAAAAAGTCAGAAGCTCTTTTTATTCCATTTAAAATGTTGGTCTTTTCTCTGGACTTATTCTCATTTGTTTTGCAGAAACAATCTTATTTGTTTAAGAAATAACAATAAATATCGATGATGGGCTTTTTCTCCCCCTATGAAAGCTGTTAAGAGCCCAGCAGTGGCTGTGGCAAAATAAAACAGAGACAGAAAAGAGGTACAGTTAATATGATTTAGGGATGATTAAATGTAAAAAGTTAGCAGGGAGAGAGAAATCTAAGATGGCACATAGGTTTCCAGGTTTCGCACTAGCATTTAAACTGGACATGAGGAGTGAATAGAATTAAGGTGAACAGAGAAGAGCAGTAGGTCAACAAGGAAAACCAGTTTTTAATCTACTATACACGTTGTGTTTGATGGGCTACCCATGGCTAATTCATCGTACATTTGGTATTATTTCTTTTTTAAACTTTTTGTCTTGTTTTGTCAACCACTGACTTTTAATAGATGAGGTGTGTTTTTAATTTTATAAGAAATGAATAAAAAATTAGAAACAAAAAGAACACTATAAAAACAGTACATTGTTATACTATATGTTATAGATGTTTTTCTGTGATTATCCCAGTTACTTGATTGATTCAAAACTATTTTAAAAAAAATGAAACACTGCTTAGTTGGAGAAAATTGGCAGTGTGATCTCTTCATTTTCTTTATAGTAACTTATAGAACATATTGGCTCTAGGATTCTCTTTCTTATTCTGATTAAAATAGTATTGTTGCTTGTTTTACATTATTATTGACATTGTTGTTTCATTTATTCCTTTTGCACCCTTATTCAAATACAGATCTACAGGAATCACCAAAACAAGAGTTACAGAAAACAAATTCAAAGACAGGTAATTTGTGAAATAACCTTCTGACCATCATCATGTATAACACATGAACCCAAATAATAAGAATTTTATATAGTGCAATTTTCTTAGAGGTTTTTAAAACCACACCTACTTTTGGTTAATCACTAGAAAACTTGACAGGACTCAGCATATAGTTGTGCTCATGCCTGTGGTTTATTACAGTGAAAGGATTAGGGTGAAACCAGAAGGAGAAGAGGTGTATGGGACAAAGTCTAGAGGAAACCAAGCTCAAGCTTTTAGGAGTCCTCTCTCTTTGGAGTTCCCAGGATGTGGTTGATTCCTCCCGTGTCCTGTTCTGACACATGTGAGACGTTGTCTACCAGGACCAGAGTCTCACTGGACTCAGTGCCCGAGGTTTTTCTGACACACTAGTCACATAGGCATCCTCCCCCTGGCATGAACCAAAATTCCAGACTCCCAGAAGGAAAGCAGGTGCTCGGCATGAACCACATTGTTTCTACAGACAGTCGAGGCCCTGTGAGCCCCTCACGTCAGTTAGGGAATGGTGGAACCCTCTCCCACCAGGTTCCTAGACACCAACCGACGGTGAGCCATTCAAGAGGGACTTGCTGAGGACAGCAGTAGTAGGCCTGCTATGCAAAATCTTTTCTTTACAGTAATTACAGCCCTTTCTTAATTGGGGGTTGTTTTAACATTTTAATTTAATAGCTGTAATATAACATGGTACTGGTATTTCATTCTAAACTGAACAGTCTTGACTGAAGAGGTAGAGAAGGTATATTATGTTATAGTACAATAAGTATACTCTTCTCTAATTGCTCTTCTTGGTATAAGTCCAGAAAAATAATGCTATTTAAGTTTGACATTGTTAGTTTAGGATCCTGGTTCTACTAATGATAGCATATTATGTCAGTTTGATTGAGTTTGGTTAGGATTATGATCATTGTAAATAGTTCACTCATAGGTATCAGATTTTGATAAATCCCATTTTTTTTCTTGCATTTGATATATATAAAGGAGAGGAAGTAAATATTCTTAATATATTAATTGCCTACCAATAGTATCCTTATTATTCACTCTAATATAGTCTTTGGGTCTGGTCCCAAAGGAATACTTTTAAACATAACATCAGTCTTTTAATAGTCCTGTATTTTTCTATTCTTAATTTCCAATGTATTTTACTTTTTTTCTTTAATAGTGGATGAAAGTTCTGAAGAAGACTCTGTAAGCAGGTAAGATTTTATGGATTTTTAAAAATTTTATGTTAACTAAGGGAATGCAGAGAAAAGAAACTAACATTTGTTGGGTGTTCTGATATAAACATCATATTACGTGCTGAACATTTGTTGTCTTATGGTGTCATCACAATAGCTTTGCCAAACAGCCGTGATATTTTAGCATTTTTTTTTATTAATTAGGCAATTGGGTTCAGGGTGGTTGCTTCATTGACCAATAATTCCATAATGAACAAGTGGCTGACTTGTGATTTGACCTTCAGTCAGCTCGGCTCCCAAATCCATTGTCTAGTCTCTCATCCTATAGTGATAAGTGCTGGTGGAGCACTGGCATCAAGATACAGATGTAAGTCAGGTCAACTCAGAGAATCCAATTTAGTTATCTCTTAAGCCTGATTTAGAGTTTTACTTAGAAGCTCAGTTAGTCTAAGCATTTGTAATAATGTACTTGAGAACTGCAGTTGTAACTAGGGCCTTGTTTTTACCACCAAAGTGTTTAGGGCATATCTCAGCTATGGCCACAGAACCATAGGTTTTACATAACCAAGGCCTAATCAGGCAAATGTTTTCAGGTATAATGATATCTACACTTCTTGCAATGGATTATGTTAGTTAAATTCAACATCTATTTAGAGCAGCAGTCCCCAACCTTTTTGGCACCAGGGACTGGTGCTCCTATGAGAATCTAATGCCTGATGATCTGAGGTGGAGCTGAGGAGGTGATGCTAGTGTTGGGAAGTGGCTACAAATACAGATGAAGCTTTGCTCACTTGCCTGCCTCCTGCTGTGTGGCCTGGTTCCTGACAGGCCACGGACTGGTACGGGTCCATGTCTGGGGGTTAGGGACACCTGATTTAGAAGATATTCTAATTGATTTCTCTGACTTTGCAGTCTGCTTTTCCCTTCTGGCCAGTATAGTTGTCTAATTAAAGTTTTTTCTTTTCTCCTAGAGTCTTTTTTTCTTCCAGGAGTTTTAAATTTTTTTTTTACTTCTCTATTTTATTTGGTATTTCTTTTGTTTTGTTTTGTTTACCTATATGTGCTAGCTAAGTATTGTCTGTTTTTCTTTAGACAGAACCAAAAGCACATAGATTTTCAGGGATTTAAGGAATCTTAGTGATTAATTAAAACAGCCTCTAGTATTTCAATCTGTGTTTAATGTCCTGGCTGAGTGAGTGTTCGCATGGAGAATTTGAAACTCAAAAATATTAAAGTGATTTTTTTTTGGATATAGTCAGTGATGGAAATGAGATTTAAATTCATATTTCTAAGCCCTTCTTTATCTTCCTTCTTTATCATCGTGCACATGAGTATTTTAATACTAGAAAGGTGAGGAGTGGGTCTAGTGGACCCATTGGAAGAAGATAAAAATGCAATCAGCTGGAGAATCCAAGTTTCCAGAGTGACAGCACTGGGTTAGGATAGGAATAAGGGTTTATAGAAAAGAGATAGAAGATCAGATTAGGGAAAAGAGATCAAAATATTGCATTCTATGGTAAATTAAAGATAAATTACAAGAAGGAAGGACACAGGATATAGGGAATGGCCTATCAAGGCAGATTAAATAAGGGGTTCAAGGGAGTCCTGAACAGTTTGCTGCTTTTCTGTTTGTTTGTTGAATTGGAGGAACTAGCACAATCAAGTTTTCTTTGAAAAGAAATTTCAATAATTTGAACCACTGGGAAAGAGTCTCTTTATAGCACATTGATGTGTGGTATCATCTACCTGTGCTACCACTTACAGAGGGAGCTTATATATCCTTGAGTTCTATGGGACTGGAGATGGTTGAACACCATAAATCTCTGGCCCAAGTCAGGTGTTTCCTCATCTTCACCTCTTTTTTCCACTTCGCTGATGTCTTTCCCATGTACATGGAGGGTTGGGCAGGACTGGAACTGGCTATAAAAAATCAGTAATGGAGTTGGGTAGCTGGAAACATGCCTGTGTTGGGAGAAGATGACTGAGGCTCCATTTAGTTTGTTTTCCAGGAGCAGGGAAATGGAGAACTCCTACTTTTGGTCTTTTGAGCCCATCCTGTTTCAGCTGTTCGTGCCTTCAGAGGCTGAATTTTTAAGGGTTAAAGACTGCCATGGGGCCCTGCAGAAGAGGGACATTAGAGAGAAGGCTAACAACATACAAATTTGTTCTTTGACTTTTGTATATTTAACTTTAAAACATTCACGACATTTCAAGGAACTCTGTACTATTTGAGGGTAAAAGGAAGAATTGGGGTTACCTTAATAAGTGGTTTCCATGTTAAAGTACCAAGACTTCCCTTTTTTTTTCCCCCTCCAAGACTTCCATTTTTAATTGGCACAGATTAGTCTCTGAACCAGGGACAAACAATGGAGAAGGGACAATATACCTTTCTACCCTGATTTAGGTCATCAGATTTTTTCTAGTTCAGGTTACAAAAGTTACATCAGTCATTAATTAGATTTTTAATTCAGCCTTCAGGACTTTTGGGGAAAACAAATTAATCTCAGTCTTGGCCAGTATATTGGCTGTCACTCTTTGTTATGGGAACACACTTAGAGTGTGTCTTCATTGAATATTTCATAGGTTGGAAAAGATGGAGGCAGACATATATACCTAAAATCTTTTTTAAAACAGGTGAAGTTTTAATTATATCAGGAAACTTTATTTAATATACAGAGTACTGATCTTTCACTCCATTTTTTATTGTTGCCGTTTTAAAGAAATAAACTCACTTATTTTTATTGTATGTTTTTACTATAAAGTCTTTTCAGCAAACCTGGCATTGATGATTCATGGCCTACATCCGAAGATGAAGACTTCGATTTTGATTCCAGGGTAAAGTACTCCATAAAATTAATCTTCCTGCTTTGAATTTAGTTTTGTATAGGACTTATTCTTAAAATTTAGTAGTGGTCTACCTATCATTATTTTATTTTTGTAATGAAAAATTGGTCAGAGAAAATCGTTTTATAGAAATATGATCAGTTGAGGTTTTATTTTAATGTTTATTTTTTAAAATAAGTACTGATGGTGGGGGCTGGAAAAAAGAATGGGCTTGCGAATATGTAGGAATAGGAAAATCATATTGAAAAAAGGTTTCCCATGATGAAGGAGATATCAAATTTGGTCAAGGGTAATGATTATTAATGCAGCTTTTAAAGTATACCAACATAACTTTTATAATATTCATGCCTTAATGAAATCTTTAATGGAACCAATTACTTATTGTAATAATCATGAAATCTTCCTGGTGTCTTTCAGTTGCAAAACTGTAGAGCATGTAACACACTTTATTTTTTTTTACAGTTTTTAGTTTTGTATGATATAGTTGTTAGAAGGCAGTGTTTTTTTATCCCTGGTTTCCACATTAAAACAAAACTAACTGCAGAAATTGTGGAAATTTTGAAATTTAATTTTTCTTTCTCAAAACTCGTATTACACAGGGATTTCACTACGTTCTAAATTGTTGTGTTAGAGTCTTCATTCAATTGAAAAATACATGTTTTGCTTAAAATAGTAATGATGTCTAGAGGAAGAAATTCTTAATAACCATTTTTAAACTTTTTATTTTAATTATAGTTGACATTTGATATTATGTCAGTTTCAGAAATACTGACATTACTTAGACATTTATGAAATGACACTGGTGTCTTTACATTATGATTAGACATTTATATAACTTACATAGTGGTCTCCACTGTAAGTCAAATACTTCCTGACACCATGCATAGGTATTACAATGTTATTGAGTATCTTCCTTGAGCTATCTTTTACATCTCCATGACTGTTTTGTAACTGCCAATTTCTACTTCTTAATCCCTTTATCTTTTCAGCCCACAAAGCCGCCTCCTACCTGGCAACCATCAGTTCTCTGTATCTCTGAGTTTGTTTCTCTTCTGTTTGTTTATTTATTTATTTTTATTTTTTTTTTAAATTTCACAAATAAGTGAAATCACATGGCATTTGTCTATCTCTGTTTGACTTATTTCACTAGCATAATACCCTCTAGGTTCATCCACATTGTCATAAATGGTAAGATTTCATTTCTTATCTTTTGTTTATCTATGGACACTGAGATAGCTTTCATCATGGCTATTGTAAATAACGCTGCAAAAACCTTAGGGATGCATATATGTTTGCAAATTAATGTTTTTAATTTCTTTGGATGAATATCCAGAAGTGGGCTGGCTGGGTCGTAGGGCAGTTCTGTCTTTAAATTTTTGAGGAACCTCCATATTGTTTCCATTATGGCAGCACCAGTTTGCAATCCCGCCAACAGTGCATAAGGGTTTGCTTTTCTTCACATCTTCGCCAGCACTTGTTTTTCACTGATTTAATGATGATAGCCATTCCAACATGTGTGATGTGATATCCCATTGGGTTTTAATTAACATTTCCCTGATGATTAGTGATGGTGAGCTTCTTTTTATGTCTCTTGGCCATCTGTATGTACTCTTTGGAGAAAAGTCTGTTTAGGTTCTCCGTCCATTTTTTAATTGGATTATTTGTCTTTTTCATGTTAAGTTGTATCAGTTCCTTATATAGTATGGATATTAACCCTTGATTGGATGTACCATTGGTGCTAATCTTTCGCCATTCATTATGTTGTCTTTACGTTTTGTTGATTTTTTTTTTTTTTTTTTTTTTTTTTTTTTTTTTTTTTTTTTTTTTTTTTTTTTTTTTTTTTTTTTTTTTTTTTTTTTTTTTTTTTTTTTTTTTTTTTTTTTTTTTTTTTTTTTTTTTTTTTTTTGCTGTGCAGAAATATTTTAGTTTAATGTCACCTGTATGGGTTTTGTTCTCTTATCCATTTAGCTACCCTGTATCTTTTGATTGGAGTATTTAATTCCTTTACATTTAAAGTAATTATTGATAGAAGTGTAGTTATTGCCATTTTATTATTGATATTTTTGATATTTTCTCTTTCTCCTTCTTCCTCTCCTTCTCCTTCTTCTCTTTCTTCTCCTTTTTCTTCTTTCTCTTTCTTCTTCATCCCTCCAACATTTCCAGTAATATTGTATTGGCGGTAATGGACTCCTTTAGCTTTATTTGTGTGTGAGAAGCTCTTTATCTTTTCTTCAATTCTAAATGGTAGTTATACTGAGTAAAGTAATCCTGGTTGTAGGTCCTTGCTTTTCATCACTTTGAATATTTTGTGCCAATCTCTTTTTTCCTGCAAGGTTTCTGTTAATAGATCAGCTGAAGGTCTTATGGGAGCTCCCTTACAGGTAACTGATGGTTTTTCTCTTGCTGCTTTTGAGATTCTTTTTGTCTTTTACCTTTGTTTTTTAATTATGAGGTGCCTTGATGTGGGTCTCTTTGGGTTTATTATGTTGGGACACTGTGCTTTCTGAGCTGGTATATCTGTTTCCCCCACCAGGTTAGGGAAGTTTTCTGTCGTTATTTCTTTGAATATATTTTTAAGTTTTTGCTCTCTTTTCTCCTTCTGGTGCTGTATAATGCTAATGTTATTATGCTTGATGTTGTCCCAGATGTTCCTTAAACTGTCTTCATTTTTTTTTATTCTTTTAACTTTTTGCTGTTCTGATTTGATGTTTTCTGCTACTTTGTCTTATGAATCACTAATTGAATCCTTCGCTTCATCTATTCTGCTCTTGATTCTATCTAATGAAATTCTTGTTTCAGTTATTGTATACTTCATTTCTAACTGGTTGCTTTTAATGGTTTCTATGTCCTTTTTGTGCGTGTTTCCTCTTTTTGTTGAACATCTCTGAGATCATCTACTCTTCCCCTAAGTTCATTGCGTATCCTTATAACCAATGTTTTGAACTCTGTATCTGGTAGATCACTTGCCTCCATTTTGTTTAGTTCTTTTTCTGGAGTTTATTTCTGTTCTTTCATTGGCTACATGTTTCTTTATCTTCTCATTTTAGCTGCTTATCTTTGTTTGTTTCTATGTATTAGGTAGCTCTGCTAAGTCACTCAGTCTAAGAAGGGTGGCTTTATGTTGTAGGTTTTTGTGGGGCCAGTGGTGCAGTCCCACTGGTCACCTGAGCTCAGAGTTCCAGGAACGACCCCAGTGTGGGTTGTGTGTGCTTTCTTGTTGTAGTTGAGCTGTTGGCACATCAGTGCAGGATTGATCTTCAGCTTAACTTGCTGTGAGGACTGGCTGTGCCTACAACAGACAAGCTGTTGTGTGTGGACTGACATCATGGAGTGGGATTAGCTGTAACAGGGCTCTGGTGCCTGCTGAGTCCATTCTCTGGGTGTTTCATTTTTGGAGCTAATTGGATGCTGCTTTGGCGTGGTCTGATGCTGGTGTCGAGGTTTGTTGTGTCTTGGTCTTCTTGTGGTGGGGGAAGCTCCAGTTCAGAACCAGGTTAGCTGCTGCTTGTGCCCAGCCTGGGGTTATGTAGTAGGAGCTACAAACTGATCTACAGTTGGTAGCAGCTTGTGCTGGGTTTGAAGGCACCTGGGAGAGGCTATGCTGTGAGTTGGTGCTGGCTTCTATTATTGCCAGCTTGGGGCCACTTATCAAAAGGTAGGCTAAGTGCTTCTCGTTTGGAATTTGTGGACTTTGAGAAATTTTAAGGAAGTCCACAGTGTGGGCTGAGGCCAATCATTTGTGAGTAATGGTAACTGAGAGAGGTTCAGGCCTGTGTGTGAGTTGGGGAGGGCACAGGTTCTGAGGAAAATTTTAGGTTGTGGGAAGTTTGATGGACACTCAGATTTGGAGCCAGGCTGTATCTGCAGTCTGGCTTGGGGAAGGCTCATCAAAGAAGCAATGATGTCAGCCTTCCAGCTATGTGGGTGAGGGCTTAACAATGAAACAGTGTCCCCATCTGCTGCCTCCTTGAGAGGAGTGCTCAAAAAGTAACAAAATTGCAGAGAGAACTAGCTTTTCAGCTCTGACTTGAAGCCAGACAATTTCGTTTCTCTGTGTCCCTGGCACTTTTGATCTACTGCCCAGCACTGGAGCTCAGATCAAATGTGTCCTTCAGCAAATAAATCCATGTGTGGGCCCCTTAAGAAGGATGCCTAGGACCCTAGCAGGCCCTCCTCCCATCTCATTCGGACTGAATCCCTGCTGCTTATTGCGGCTAGATGTTTTGGAAAGTCCTGTGTGGTGATGGGATACCTCACTTTTAAGGAAGGACTTTCTATGCTGAGATCTCTTCTGATTCTTGGTGACCATAGGTGGGTTTGGTACCAGCCCATTTGGTGTCTCCACCCCTTCTACCAGTCTTGTTATGGCTTCTTTTGCATATCTATAGTTGTGAGTTTTGTTCAGTTAGTCCTCAGGTGGTTCTAAGGGTGGATGTTCTATAATTTAATTGTAATTGTGATTGGTTGTGGCAGGAGGCTTGCACAGCATTTTCTGACTCTGCCATCTTGACTAAAACCAGTTATTTTTGTATCATAGATTTAAAAAATATCTACCCAGAGTTTTTGTACATTCTTAAATTTTAAATTTCAGATTTTTTTATTATAGTTATTTTAATATTTATTTTAAAGCCCTTATATCACTGTTGTAGGTTTTCTATAAGCTATAAGCTACTGGAGGTTAGGAAACATAATTGTGCTTTTACTTGAGCCCCTAGAATAATGTCTTGCATATAAGAAGCATTTCAATATTTTTTGAATGCAAATAAATGAACAAGGACAAACAGCATTCTGTGTAATAAAATGTTACAAGTAATATATTAGGCATAATATGTAAAAATTAAATGTATTTGAATTCCTAGAAATATGGCTTAAATTTAGGGTGTAAAAGTTCAGTTGAGTTATGTTGAGGAAATATGTCATAAATAAAGAGGAAATAAATAAGAAATAAGTGGTAAAGAAAATAAGTTATAGGATATTTTTCAATATCCTTCAATTATGAGCTTAGGATTTTAGATTCTAATTTTCAACCTTTTCTTAGCCCCATCCCATGTTCCATGATATATATCTTTTCAAGCCTTATATAACTTCTTAGTATTTTGATTACCTACTCTGTCTCTTTGTGGAGAGCAGATGTGTTAAGAACATTTCTTTTTCAATTTTTTTCTTTCTTTAGTAATCATTTACAGCTTTCAGGTTGCCATAGATCAAATAATTGCCATGGTCAAATAATTGAATTACTTATTTTATAGTGACAAAATTAAACATTTTATTATAATAGTATTTATAAACAAATAATTATAGGGGAATTCAAATCACTATTACTAGGGATATGTTATAAACAAAAGCTTCTGTTTTATATATTTTTATATGTTTATATATTTGAATAAACTATATTTTACAAGTAATATATTTATATATTGTATTGAATTTTATATATTTATACAAGATATATATTTTTATATGTTATTTATATGTTTTAGTAAAGTTTTATACATTTTAATATATAATATAAAATATATATATAACAGGGCCTTTTGATGTATTCCTGATAGTTTACAAAATATATTTTTATATATACTGAAATTATATTTTCATTTCTCCACATTCTTATTGTGCTTATGCTTTTCTCTTTTTCCTTGTCTTAAGCTTGTACTTGATTGACTGGTCATGTATCTTTTCTTAAATTCTTTTACCTCCCACCTTTTTTTTTTTTTCTTCTTTACCCCTAGCCTAATTTTTTCTTTGTGGGAAACATTTCTTTTCCATCTGTTTTTTTTAGTGTATATTTCTCTGTCTCCATTGTCAACATATTTGGTTATGGTTTTCTATTTAGTATGTATGTGGCTTTCATTCATGAATTATACCCCATGGGATTATTCTTTTTTACTAAAAATGAAACTCATATTTTCCCTCACTAGACCTAATTCACGTAAATATAAATCATGCAAACATATTTCAAAATATAACAAATAATTGACTGAAATGTCTTAATGTTAATTTTTGTTCCGTAATACTCTAAACTGCCCAGGTGTAAGTTTTATAATGTAATGAATATTATAATATTTTGATAATAATTATTTAGGGGTCAGGAAAGTAACAAATATTGTGAGGCTCACTATGTCCTCTTTCATAATCCTCACTCCATGAGAAAATGCAGGTTTGTATATGGTAGAACTAGGACACTGATTGACATGTGAATAATTCCAAAGCCTGTGCTCTTTGTGTGAGATCACATAGTAATGGTGAATATTATCATTCTTGTTATCAAATTTGATACTTAAAGCTATGAATTTTTTTCTAGAATGTCATGAAACCAAGCTTAGCAAAGCTAATGACTGCTGTTCCGCAATCCCAGAAAAACAGTAAGCTACATGAAGACTGTTTGTTCTTGTGTCATTCACTGATATGAAGTTACAGGTATTTTCATGAATTTTTTACTTTGTTTTTACTGTAGCAGAAGCAAAATATACCATTGTGAGACCAGAAAATAGGACCTTATATGAGGATAATAAATCTCATAGTGACAAAGAAGATGTGGTTGAAATGCTTCCCAAACCATCAACTACAGTCCAGGACTGTTCTCATGATATCTTATCACCAGATCTTCGTCTAAAACCTTCTCTTATGTCTTCAGTAGTCGTTGGTCTTACAAAGGTAAGTGATTTTCTTTTGTTTAATTTTAAATGTTTTTTCCCCATGCTTTTTCATATACCATTCCCTTGATACTTATAGGAATGAAAAGGATCCCAGAAAGAAATGGAAGTCCTCAAGATAATAATAGAAAACAAGTATAATAATAAGAGAGTTATATATACAGGATTTTATAAAGTTTCATGGGAGTAAACAATTCTTAGGTCTGCCATTAAGGAAGGGGAGAATTAGAAACCAATTAGAAAGAAAAGATAGATGAATGTGAAGATGAAGAAAGTAGGGAAGGGGAAAAATACATTTAAAAATGGCAAGATGAAAATCAAGATTTAATGAGAGTCAAGATGAGATTATTATGAAGACACAACAGAAATTGAGGGGTTAAATGAGAAAAAGAATTCTATATTATAAAATATAGAAATGATTTTAAATGCAAATTAAGAAAACCAGATAATGAAAAAAATGCTCAGACTTCTCTCCGTTACTTATAGCTGATTTTTATAAAGAATTGAAGGAAATTTTAATGCTCATTTTTTTTGGTTATTAAAGTTTCCATTTGAACATTTTAAAACATCACTTTTAAATTTAATTCGGTTACATATTTATTCTAGCAAAACTTGTATTCATAGTGAATGCAAAATGAAATCTGTTTTAGACCTTATCAGATTTATTATAAATTACGAATTTTTGGACCTTCTTTTTGTTATGGTTTTTAATTTAGCTCACTTTTTGGTATACACTTAACTTGATTAATTAACTTCTCTTACTATTTGGTGCAATCTTACTGGATGTTTTAGATTTTTTTGAGGATAGGGACAGAGAAAACAAATAATAATTTTATTTAGTTTTTTTATTAACCAAAATTATAATTTCTCATTATATAAATCAGGTTTTTAATCTGTATTTATTAAATGAGAAAATAATTTTAAGTAGCAGTACTCTAAAATAAATAAAAATTTTTTATATTATTTTTATAATATTTATATGTTTAAAAAATTTTTCATTGTATGATTCTTTTTATATGAAATATGAAGAATGAATTAATCCATAGAGATGGAAAGCAGTTTAGTGGATGCCTGGGTGGAGGGGATGGGGGGTGACCATTTAATAAAAATGTAAGTTTCTTTTGGGCGATAAAAATATTTGGAACGAGAGGTGATGGTTGTAAAACATTGTGAATGTACTAAGTGCTACTGAATTGTTCACTTTTTTTTTACCTCAACTGTGAAAAAGCATTCCACTCAATAATAAAATAGCTCAAGTGTTAAAAAAATAGTCAATTTTATGTGTTGTGAACTTTTCCTTGCTAAGAAATTACAATCATGACAATAATCAATCAATGAAATTAAGATCATGTTACACGTTTGAAAACAACCCAATGAGCTCATTTAAAACACGTCTTCTGTTTTTGCTTTCTTTACTTAACAATATCTGTTAGATATTATTCTCTAAGGGGCTGCTTTGTTCTTTGCTATGGCTGCAGACATTTTCATTGTGGCCAGAAGTCACATGAGTTATTTATTCGATCCCCTATGAGTGGACAGCCAGTTGTTTTGCTGTTATAAACTATGATGTAAAGAACAGCTCTGAGCTCTAGTCTGTGGCCTCCTTGAAAGCAAGATGAGACTGAGTGGGGCTGTGAGGGTGCACAGACTTCAGTGGGCCCCCTCTGTGGGTTCTCTGCATGCCTGGCTCAGTACTTCACTTTAGGGTTTGTTCAGGAAGAGGGGACAAAAGGAAGAAACAAATCAGAGGAAGACATGAAGTGAATGCTGGGGGAGAGAGTAAAGGCTAAGCAGAATGTGGACCCAGAATGGGACTCCTTACCCTGAGTCTACTCTCTACCATTTCCTAGCTATTAGACTATGGTCTCTAGCCTCTCAGAGCTAGAGATACTAATTTTTTTTTCCTAATAATATCTGCAATTAATGAACACATATGCCCACATCAAATGAATGAAAACACAATTTATTATTTTTTCTAATATAAAATACTTGTTATTATAACATCATAAGTAAATATTATCAATAGAGTATACATTATTATCTCTGAAAGATGACTTTTACTTTTTAAAATATCTAGCAATGAGTGCATTTCATATTATTCTTAAGAAACTCTATTAACTTTGGTATTCATAGTTGTTAAACCTACATGAAAATTCTTTCATATCTAAAACTCAGACATCTGGGAGACTTGATTTTTTAGTCCTTTTCTTCATTCAGCAGTTCTGCTTGATAAACATAGATGTATTTGAAGACTTCTAAATCTTCGACTTGGCTAATCCTAGTTTTATTTGTTTTTTTAACTAGAGTTTTCCTGCAATCTTCAACTACCAAGGCTATGTAGAGTAGGTGGGAAATTAGAGCTATTAGTGTGCTGTTCACAAGGAGTCAGATAACTATGTGTGCTTTAAAATAGGGATTTATATTTCTTTCACATGTCATAATTCTATAATTGCATAAGCATTTCTCTTCTACAATTTAAAACTTATCTTTTAAGATTAATTTTGAAAAATGAGTCTCCTTATAACATTATACCTTGGTGTTTGACAATTAAATTTTTTCATTCTACTTAAAATATAATTTTAATTAAACTATAATAGCCTAGGAATAAATATTTGCATATATCCGTAAAAGGGTATTTTATATTGTTGAAACTGATTTTGAAATATATTATTGAAAAATTGAATTCCATTTTTCCCCTATCCTGTTTTTATTTTCACAATTTTACAAGTTCGGTGTGAATTTGCATTATTTAATTACATTAGTATATATTTTCAAGCATCTACTTAACATCCTATGCTTTTCCTACTCCAAATGTATTTATCCAAATCTTTCTTGTAAGTTCCCTGGGCACCTCCAATTTGATATATCCCAAACCAAAGACATTGCCCCTGACTCTTTCCTTTTTGCTGACTCTGTAATCTACTCGCACTTGTTTTCTCTATCCTAGTAAATTCCACCACTGAAATATTGAAGCTGGAAAAATCGTGGGTTCCAACCCTTCTTGAAATCACCACATCTAGTCACTCAACAAGTTTAATATACGTTGCTCACTTACTATTTTTTTATACCATATTATCATAATTCACTTCCTCAACTTTAATTTTGAAATACTCTTTTTAGTTTTGCTCTAATGTCCATGTTTACATCGTTGCCAGATAGATTGTTCTAAATAATATTCATGGTGGAATAAGTCCTCTGCTTATTTAGTGGCTCCCCATTATGTGAATATAAAAGTCATATGCCAGTATGACACTTAGCTTTTTTTCTTTGGTTTGGTTTTTCATTTTTCTCTCTCCATCCCATTCCCAGTGTTCCAGTTTTACCATATTTCTTTGGTGCCCTCACTTACTATGCTGTTTCATATCTCATGTTTTTGCTCACGCTGCCCTTTGTAAAATGCCCTTAATGCCCTCATTCTACACTTAGTATCTCTCATATTTGCAGCATTTACTGATCTCCCCTGGTACAAATGACTTGTCCCTTTGTGCCCTTACTGTACGTTATTCACTTCAGTTATAAAAACCTATGATACTTTACTGTTCTTATGGTTTTGTGCATCTCTACCCCTACTAGAATATAGGATAAAACTTTTATTTTTATTTCCAACTTCTCCCGGGCTAGTGCCTGTGATTTGATAGATACAGCAAATGTTTGTTGTTTTCCTGACTGATTGAGTGAGCAAATGAATGAATATGATGTTTTCTGAAGTTGGGTTTTTGAGTTGTATTTTTTGTTATTTTTATAGAAAGAAGCAATGAAGCCAGCAATTGCAAAAAAGGAAAATGGTATTGATATTATTGAAAGTGCTCCAGAAGAGCAAACAAATAATGATGATTGTAATGTTGATGGAGGACACAAAAATAATACAAGCGGTAAGTTAATGATTATCAATTTTTTGTAGTGCTTAAATGATAGTATGGACAAATGTAAAGTGTGTAGATTCAACTATGATATCCATTTTTTTGAAATATTATTTTTTGCTGTCTTTCCTCAAAAATATCCCCAAACTATCAACTTTTCCTTCTTGCATATGCTTCAATCTTCTAAAATTTATTTATGCTATTATTTTTATTTTATCAAAATATTCATGAATGGAGATAAACTTGTTTATGTATTTAAAATTTATAGTAATAAATGTTCACATTAATGTATCTGTGACTACATTTTATAGATAAAATGTCAGCATTAGGATTAGAAGAAGAGGAAGATGTAGAATCACCTTGGGATTCTGAGGTACTGTTTTTATTATTATCATTATTATGATGATGATGATGATGATGATTATTATTAATTTTAAATATGAGCAGTGAGTGTTGTTAAAACATAAAATGTATCCTTCGACTTTATTTTCTCTGTATTTGCCCATACATTATTTTCTTATGTTTTGAAGCCATCATTAATAAAATAACTATGTGCTAAATATAATAATATCACATATTACAATTCTGTTAATTTGCAAGATTTTCTTAATAAAATCACTGTAGTATAGTATTAAAAAATTAAGGTTTCAAAGCCATAAGGAATAAATTTGGGTTCGAAATTTAAGTTTATCTAAAAATTAAAGAATTATTCCAGATTGATCTGTGGTCAAATATATGATTCCATGGTGTATATGGATGTGTAAAACTCCCTAATCAGATTCAGAGAGAAACAGTTCAAATTCTAATTTTTTTTTAACTTGGAACTTGAAAAGATAATGCTTGGGACTTGAAAGTATCATTGTATTTGCACTGTCAAGTAAATCTGCAAGAAACATTTCCAGAGAAGAAAAAGCCTGGCGAATAGTAATAAATTTGTAGAATAAAACTAACAACAATTTGGCTAAGTAGAGTTTTGATAAGTAACAACGGTTTTGGACTTAGGTTGTAGTGGTAGGAGCAGAAAACTAAGTAAACAACAATCTATGATAAGTCACTATAAGTGCTTCATGTAAAGAAAATGGAGAATGTTAGGTTAGAGAATATTGGGGGAGTTTATAGTTGGAATGGGACTAGATGTAGAATTTAAGTGGTCAGAAAAGATCTTTCTGAGTGTGACAGAAGCTGCCAAGTGAAGTGTGAGGAGTCAGGCACGTGAAGGTCTAGGAGGAGGACATGTTGGACAGAGAGAACAATGGATCACATCTGTTCCTCATTTTGCCTTGGTATCTTGGAATGACCAGGAAGCAGGAAGTGGAGTAACCACCACCATACCATTTTGATTATTGTTATTGTGTATGGAAAAGAAACAAAATGTACATAATAAGTGCCTGGCACTTTTTAGATGGTTAATAAATAAGTGTTGTTATTCTTATTCAAGCTTACTATACTTTTTTTGAAAAATTGCATAACTATGTAAAAGTTTTTGCTATTATTTAAACATAATTTCAAGAAAAGTGTTTCTTACTGCTTTGCCATTTTATTTAACCATTTTTTAATAAAAAATTTAATCAAATAATAGTTTTGACAAGCCCTTGTTTATTTAAATGACACTTGTTAAATAATTTGTTTAAATATGGATGTTTCAAACTGCCCTCTTATCTTGGTGGGAATGCAAAGGAGAGTTAGGTGTTTTGAAGTTAATTCCTGGTGAAATGTGTATATAAATCAGTATTTTGTCTGTGATAGTAGTTACTCTGGGCTCAGTTTACAGTCACAAAGGTAAGCTTGATCCAAAGAGCATATTTGAAGTATTCTAGTTAAATGTTTTGGTTTTCAGTACATACTTCTCTTATTTTTAAGTCCAATTGCTTTTAAAGTGCTAAATTTAGAGATCTTCTTAGAAAGGTATTAGGAAATCTTCATGGAATTCATATTGATATAAATTTTAACAGAGTTTTTCTGCAAGTTTTCCACAGAAGTATGTTGATCATTTCTCTGGAACTGCAGATCAAAGAGGAAAGAATATACTAAATGGACAAATAGAAGGTAATTATTGTATTTTGTAAAAAAAAATCATTTGACATGAATCCTGATATAGTCTAATATCCAAAGAAAATCACCTATTAAATGCATAGTAAGGAAAAAGAGAAGTGAAAATGAGATCAGTTGTATATCTTATCAGGTATCAGCAACAGATTAAATTGAGAGTGCCATGACAGGAGCTATGTTTATTCCATTTCAAGATACTCAAAGACCTAAGGAAAGTCAGGAAATAAGGACAGGATAAGAATAAGAGAAGAAATAAAGAACAAGAAAGGCAGAAACTATAGGACATAAATGAAGGGAAAAGAGGCAGGTATATATAGTGGAAGGCAATAAAATAATTCTTTAGAAAAGGGCAAAGTATTATAAATGTGGGAAGAATATAAAGTGAGTTTCCAGCACCAAAACATGTTAGAGAAGCACAGCAAAAGGTCCTCACTCTTGCTCTTTTCTTCACTGTTGAGAAGGCATTAGGGATTGAGGTACCTGATCATGTAGAGCTCTGTGTTATCTTCCATGGAAGCACATAAGCAGATGTGGTCAGTTATAAATGTATATACTTTAGTGACATGTAAAATGTGGCAACATCATAGAATAGTATTATATATGCTAAAATTAAAGAACTGGAAAACAAGAGAAAGCAGGGTCAGTTATGGGGAGGTCAGGGAAGTGATAACTTGGTAAAAAGGCCATTAGAAAGTTTATGACTTCTAAAGCAGTTTCAACTTGGAAATGATAGCCAGAGGTCTGGCCTGCATTTCTCACAAGTTCTTAGGTGACACCATTGTTGTTGGTCTCAGACTGTGCTCTGAGTAAAAACTGTCAATTTTCTTCTGAGAAATCTGCACGAAGATCCATTGGAGAGGTCAACCACGAAAAGATCCAGGAACAGCATTACTTTGTTTTTATTTATTTATGTGCATGTTTATAGCCCCCCCCCCAAAGCAAGAAAATTAAAAAGTAGATATTATAGATGTAAGAAACTATGGATAAACAGAGAGCAAAGAAATAGTGATGGGGACAATCCACAGAAAAGATGGGAAAGGGAAGTATCAAAAAATTACTTTTGAAGAGGATGGGGGATGATGAAGAGGAGGGAGGAAAGAAAGGTGTTAGCTAGGTAATTTTGAAGTCGAGGAAATTTGAGAGACCTCACTTTACATGGCTTTAGTATATTCCCACTGAAGCAAAATATGAGATCATTGCTGCTCCAGAGAATACTGGAAGCAGGTGGGAGCGTGAGAATTGGAGTAAACTGGAGCCACTCATTTATATTCCTCATGATTATCAGGTATTAAAGATAATATGTTACCTTGATATTTATTATTCAAAGGAGATTAATTGAAGATAGAAGCATTGGTGGTTTTTTTTTTTTTTTTTGATAGCTAACTGTTCAGTAAGATAGCTGGTTCATAAAAATCCTTTAAAGACTAGCAAGCCCAACTAATTCTGGAAACAAAAAAAATTGTTTATTCTATAATTGCTTAAATTGTTTTTTTTAAATATTATACTGATTTTGAACATAAAAATTTTAATATCTAATATTTCTGTAGCAACTAAATTCATTTTTTATTAACCATATTTCAATATTGAAAGCTCATTATACATTATTCCTCAGATATGTTTTATATACCTTCTTGCATGAGTGGATCAAGAAACTTTAAGATGGCCAAACTACAGGATACAAGAAATGTAGGCATACCAGTAGCCCACATTGGTATGGAAAAAATGAATATTTCTCTTAACTATTATTCTACAAGTGTATATCCAAGCTGGTCAATTCATAACGCTGTCTCAGGTGACACATGACTTATACATTCACCTGAACTCTCATCACAATTGTGTATTTGCTAAATCACAGGACAAATTGAAGATCATAATGAATACTTGTAGCATAATGGTATAAATGATTCTGATGTATTGCATTAAAGATAGGCTGCTGCATTCTATCATCAGGTTTCACATTGATTCTTTTAGGGTCATGATTTGCTTCTCTGATGAAAGATCACTTTTCTCTCCATTAATCAGCATGCTGACATTGGTCTGTACACACTTTTCTGGTTTGGTTATAATCATTTGAAACATTTTGAAAGCTCAACTGCATGTTTTGTTAAACCTATATTCTTATTTTTTCTTCAGTATTTATAGTGAATTCATATTTTTGACTTGTTGCTGTCCTAACACTTTCCCTCCAAAAAAAGTTAAAAAAAATAAAATTTAAACACCAAATGTAGTCATTTCCAAAGCCAAGCATGAGGATTCAACTCCATACTAACTCTGCGGGAATGTTTGGTTGGCTTCCATATTTAGATATAATTGAATGAATGTCTCTTTGCTTTTTAGATTCTCTTGAAAAATATCCTCATTTGAAGGTAATAACTTTTATATTTTATCTTGAATTATTAAATACAGATTGGATGAAACGTACATTATTTATTAATCATCATCTTTCAAAACCCATTCAGCCTACTGTTGAAGTGGACGAGCCTGTTCCTAAGAAAGCAGTAGAAATAAAAGAAATGCAAACATCCAGATCAGGTAAATTTTGTAAAACAAATATAACTGCAAAGGAGTCCACAAGTCCAAAGAATTATTTGACATGCTCATAGTATTTTTATTCATAATTTATTACTTTTTTCTTTTTTTGCAAATTTAATTAAAGTATTTGACCATAATGTAGAGGTCATTTCTGGTTTGAGAAAAAAGATATATACAAAATAAGAAAATGAAAGCTTAAAAACATAACCTTTAACTCTGATGTTTCTACTTTTGTTTTGATTCTCAGTTTGGAATCGCAATACTTATTAGGGATTCCCAGAGGTTAATTATTAGGCTCTGCTTTTCCAACGTTTCGAAATGATTATTTGAAATTCTATCCTTTACCTAGAGTAAAGCTTCAGTTGCTAACATGTGAAGTGTATTTTAATTGTATGTCATCTTACTCTTAACACTGATGAGCTTAAGCCAACCAGATGTTCTGATTGGCAGCTTGTGTATGGCGGGGGTGGGGAGGGTTTCCTGGTGTCTTTGGTTATTAAAAATGGGGAAGTAATTAATCATAATGAATATTTGGTAGACACAATCTTTTAAAACAGTAATTCTGAAAATTTTTGGCCTTAGAATTCTTTCATTCTATTAAAAATTTTTGGAGAATTCCAAAGATTTTTTTTGAAGTAGATAATATCTGTTGATATGTACAATATTAGAAATTGAAACTGAAAAATTTAAAACACAAGCACACTAAATCATACAGTCCATTAGCCTTGAGGGCTGTGATCCATTCATCATTAGAGCTGTGATTAATCATGTCATATCTGTGCAAAACCACTTTACACTTATAAGAGAATGAAAGTGAAAATGGCAAATGACATTTAGTATTCCTGTAAAAATAGATTTGACTTGTTGGACTTCCTAACAAATGGATTTGGGGACTCCTGGGATTGGGATTCTGTAGAAAACAACTATTTTAAACCCAAAATGGGGTTCATGGGTATGAAATGATAAGGGAACCCCTCATGATGAAAAAGCCTTTAAAGTATCTACATTCATTGCTTTTTTTTGTTGTTCATTAGTCTTAGAAAGTTTAAATCTGAGAATTTTGTTAAAAAAGGATAATTTGTTATATATTCATTTTCTGTCTTAGAGCACTCTGTACTCTGGATCAGGTGCAGACCTAGTTGGTCTTATTTTTACATAGAAACAGTGAAATCACCCAAGGCTGTCATTTCTCATATAAATTTCTGTTTATCTAAAGTTTAAAAAAATGATTCTGAAGATGTTAGGGTAAATAGGAAAGACTGTGTCAATGTAATTTCAAGTAGTACCATTTATTAAAATGTTTTTTAAACACATTTGTCATGCATATTTAAACAAAATAAGTGGATAGATATAAATTTTGATGACAAAAAATTCATACCCTGAAGAATATTAGTTATTAATAAGCAAAGCTTTTAGGGAAAGCAGACTATGCAATAGACATTACTGAGTTTCAATATTTAAACCTATCTATGTGAATGGCAAGTATAGGACACACAAAATAAAATGGACTATGAAGGAGTAGTGTGTATGGGGGAAGAAGGACGTGGGACTGCTGCTCTGAAGAAAGAATTTTCACGTTAGTCAACTTTGTATTATTTACATGATAATAATTAAAAACTTTCTTTTTAGATTCTTCTGATTTCTGGAATCTCTGTTTTCCCCTCAATCATGAGACTTGTCAAAGATCAGATTTGAAAGTTGATGATAAATGTCCATTTGTATCACAATCAATGCCCCAAAATCAGTCAGCATCCACATGACCTTAATAGATAAAGAAAATACTAATATTGAGCTTTATTTCTGTTAGGAAATTGTAGCCTCCAGGACCTGAGTGAATCACAACTATCAGAAAACGAAGAGAGCAAAGAAGGTAATAAAGACACAAAAAGAGTTCAACCTTGGACCACCTCTGGGTGGCTTCACCATGATTCTGAGTCTTCAGAAATCATTTTGTGGCAAAATCTACATTATGCAACTTACAGCATAACAGAATATTTTAGCAAGACATTTGTACTCACTGTTTCTGTAACCAAAGTAATATGTATGTAAATAAGACTGAGAATTAGGAGAAAGAGCAGTTTTGTTTAGACTGGTATTTAGCATACACTTGGGAGTGGGTAGCAGAGCTATATTTAGAACTGTGTTACTAGATGGGAAAACTAGGTAGAGAACTAAAGATTATCAACTAAAACAAAACATGTTTTCTTAGCTTTATTTTTACAGCTTTGAATTTACAAGTATTAGTTACCACTATATTACTGTAACTGAAAAAACACCTTTTGAAACCAAATATTAAAATATTTCTTGTATTTCTTTGGTTTATATATTTTAGAATTGGCTTTTCCAGTAGTACTGGGAATCATTGAGAATTTGCTGTATAGTACTTCTTTTTCAGCTGTGTCCTCATAGTTTGTCACATTAAAAATTTATTTTGATAGTTCATAAGATATATTGGTTTTAAGGAGTGCTGTATTATTTAAAAATAACATCTGGAAAATGAATTTTAGTTCAACTAGGATACTCATTCTGTTGACTACTTCTAATATGTGTTTCACTTTACGTACCATTAATTTGTGCATTTTATCAGTCATGATTAAATCTGTAGTAGTAAAACATGCAGTATTTTTTTTTTTGCTCCTATAGTTTTATCTTCTTCCCCTTCTTTAACTTTAGAATTAATATTGTATTTACAAAAGACTTTCAGTTATCTCCTAGAGTAGTGGCTGCAGACTATAAATATAAAATTATTTGTGTATGTATACAAGTGTCTTATTTCTTCAGGTGCTTAGTAAACACATACCCAACCTCCCTCAACACAGAAATATATAAAATAGAAAAACTACAAAAGAGCTGAAGCAACTTAAAGAGTACATGTAGGTCATTTCACTTCTTAGTTGTTAACTTTTATAAAGCAATGAGCAGAGTCTAGTTCTCCAGGGACCCAGGATTCATGCATATATTCTTTGAATAAAGATTATTCTCTAGTGGACCTTGATTATTTTATATCTAAATATTTGTGGGAACATTTTCTCAGTTCAGGCCTGCATCATCTTTATTTTACATTATTGCCTGCTAAGTTGCCCCTATTTATTCATATGCCCCTCAAATTCATCACTACCACAATGTTTAGAGTGATCAACCTCCAAATCAAATATGACCATGAGCCATTCGTTAAACTATATTACTGTCTAGGCATTTAAAAATTATATATAAGGCTGGTATAATCTCACTTCTGCCTAACTCTCAATCTTCAGCCATTTCTACTGTCCACCCTTTTCTCTTGTATTACTGAAGCTCTGGTGATGCTCTCCTCACCATTTCTGTATGTTAGACAAACTGTTCTATTGTATGCTTCTCTTCTTGTCTTGATATAGACTTACATGGTCTTCCCCTTTCCTGCCTTCTACCCCTTTGATTCTGGCTGAACTCACTGTGTCAGTTCAGGTATCAACTCTTAAAAAGACATTCCTGACACCTCTTATCTATATTCTTTACACCACCATGCTGAGCCCTTAAAAACGAAAAGAAATTTGTCAGAACAATAGAGCCAAACATTTCAGATATATGGAAGGGTGTATTCTGATAAGGCATTAAAAATAACAGTAATTTTGAAAACTGTTGATAATGTTGCAGTTGAAGCTACAGTGTTTTTAAAGAGGTACTATCATAAAGTAGAGAATATAGTGTGACTTCCTATGTTGTACTGTATTTCTAAATGTTGTTTTGTTTCTGATTGCTTTTTCATTGATGTTTGGTGAATGAATTTGTGAAAGAATTTTTGAGATGTCTGTATGACTTGAACTTTGTAACATCAACTATTTCCTGAGGTTTGTTGAAGTTTTAGATAATTAGAAGTATTTCTTAAGTAAATATTCAGCAAAAGATTAAGATTAATTTAAACTCTCAACTGATAATATGTTAATTTCTACTCTTATAAGAATTACAGCTTTTATGTAATCATTCTAAGTTGTTCTTTTTAACTAATATATAGATATGTCAGCAGAACTAGACTTAGAAATAACAACAGAGGAAGAGCAAGAAAGGCTTGATGGAAGTGAAAATAACCACCATTGGGTATGTAAAAATTTAAATTTGAATTGATGGTATATCATCTTTTTCTATGCTTTACTAATGTTACATAGTCCAATTAAAATTACCTTTCTCAAGTTGAGGTAAATTCCTGCTATACCTACTTTGTTGAGAGTTTTTATCATAAATAGATGTTGAATTTTGTCCAGTGTTTTTTCTGCATCTATCAAGTTAATGTTATGATTCCTATCCTTGTTTTGTTGATGAGATGAATGACAATAACTGTCTTGCAGATGTTGAACCACTTAGGCATCCCTGGTATCAATCCCACTTGATCTTGGTATATAATCCTTTTAATCTACTTTTGAATTCAGTTTGCTAGTGTTTTGCTAGTGTTATCATCAGTGATATTGGCCTATAGTTCTTTGTCTTTATATCGTCTTTGGTTTTGATGTGTCAGAGTAGTGCTGGCTTCATAGAATGAGTTTAAAAGTGTTCCTTTGGAATGGTTTGAGAAATACAAAACAAAACAAAAACAGACTCATAGAAACAGGGACCAAAGGGATGGTTATCAGAAGGAACAGGCCGAGAGAATGGGTATAAAGAAGGAGAATATAGTCAGTAATGTTGTGATAAGTTTGCATGGTGACAAATGATTACTAGAATTATTGGGATGATCACATTATAAGAAATAAAAACATCAAATCACTATATTGTACGTCTGAAACTAACATAACCAATATAAGATTGTATACCAACTACACTTATGTACTTAATTTAAAAGGAGAAAAAAAAAAGAAATTACTCTTTAAACTAGTCTTTTAAAATCAATAGCTCATAACTGAATATTTAATTTTTATAACATGTTAACAAGTTACAAAACTTAAAATATTGTTGCAATATATAGTAACTTATAGCTAATCTTTATCTTTGGAATTGAGGCAAAAATTTTTTCCTGAATAATATTTGCTTCTTTCATTTTTTCTTTATTTTTCATACTTTCTTTATGTGATAAAGAAAGTAACATTAAATATTGAATCATATAATTAAACAGTTGAAATTATGAACAATATAAAAATGATAGCCACCAAGTTGGATTCATGTGAAATAATTTTCAGAAGTTCAAAATTTGCAGTTTGACACTGCTAGTCACTAATGCCAAGGTTAAAGATTTATTCTGCTTGTGATTTCTGTGTAATTGACTTCAGAATCTATGTTCAGGGACAAAATGGGGTGACAAAATCAACTCAACTGCTTATTAAGAGAATCACACCTTCCAGGATGGGAATTTTTGTTGTTAGAATACAAATAATAACTTTCCAATTAATTTCATTCCAATGTAAAAAAAGTCTGTAAATATTAATTTTTATAATTCACTCTCTTTACTGGATATTAAAATATATTAGAATTGGATGCAACAGATAACTATATCAATGCATAACACTGTCAGTGTATCATTTGAATTAAAATTTCAGTGTGCAAGTTCATGTTTTTCTTCTAACTTAGAGTAAGGCAAATAATTTTTCACTTTTTAATTATAATTTAGTGATTTGGGAGTAGCTAAACATAATTAAGAAGTTTAACAGTTGAATTTTAATTACATTCTCATTTTTCTTTGTCTGTACTTGATTCCTTAAGAATCAAGTTATTTCACAAATGTGTACCCCAACAGATAAGACATCTGAAAATCAGACTAAACAAATTAATCATCCACTTTTGCATCTGCAAAAAATGTCTCAAGAATCAGATATGAATAAGGATTGTGATAGAGAGGATATATCTGCATATTCAGGACATCCTTATGTGCAAAAGTATGAGGAAATGTGGATCAAAAAAGGCAAATTAGAACGGAGAAATAATTTAAAACTCATCGCAAATGAGTTAAAGCAGACGTTTGGTGAAATTTGTGAAAAATACAAAATTACTGGTTGTCCTGAGGAAGAGCCACCACATGACAACTCTAAAAAAGGAGTAAGCTTAAGAGAAATACCTTATAATTTTCCAAATAATATACTTGATTGTGAGGGAAAAGATGCATTTGGAGTGTTCGTCTCTGCAGCGTTCCAGGCATTTCCTGAACAAAAAGAACCCCCAGTCGAAAATGTCTTTCCATCTCATTCAGCCTCTGGGTCCCCAGGATATGCTTGCTGGTCATCTTCTAAGCTTTGTTTAAATGAAAATAAATTACACCATGAGAATGATAACAAAACAGACTCTAAATATGTTTTTGATGAAAATAAGAGTTTTTATAATGATACAGAACATAAAAATGTAAAGAACCCAGTAGTTACATTGGAAGTGGAAGACCGAGGGCTTGCTATGCAGATGACAAAAAATATGAACCCAAATACCACTAATTGGAAATTAGACATTGGACATATACCTCAGTCTAGCAATCCAGAAAGTCTTCTTGATTTGTGTCTTGTCCACTCCAAGGAAATGAAACACATGATTCAAATAAAAAGGCACGCTAGTTCTGCTGTTACCAATCCTTATAAGGAAACACAGCCAAATCAAGACTTGCTCCAGAAGCCATTAAATGCCAATAACTGCAGTGCTAATGACTGCAAAAGCATGGAAACTGAATTAGAAAATGTAAGTTCTTTCCCACCATATAGAGACAGAACATCTGAAGTATATCTAAAGGAAGACTTACAGCAAGATATGCAAAGGTTTAAGAATGAGATACACATGTTAAAAGCAGAGTTCTTGGCTTTGGAAAAAGAGAAAATTCAACTTCAAAAAGAGGTAGAAGTTCACTTGCTGCTACTTTTTGTGTTTTCTCTTTATCAGTTATCTAATGCATTCTGATTTTTCACTTTGAAAAGAGTTTATGTGTAAAATGGAGTTGTCTAAATGTCTTATTGTGTCTAGAAACAGATTATTTCTGCCATCTAAGCAATAGAAGCTTAGGTAAACATTCTTAAAAATTTTGTTCCTTAATCAACTTGAGTCTCTGTCAGCCTTCCATATGAACTGGGAAACTAATTTAGCTATGTACCGTGTGACCTTCTGCACCAGAAAAAGCATAAAAGAAATTGCTTAAAACATATAATAAGCTCTAGGGTTTTTTTTTTTTATAGGTTTATTGGCTTAAATACAAATTGCATTCTATAAACAGTAAAATGAGAAGGAAGCAATGACTGAGAGAAGAGATATAACCAAATATTCTCAGCTAAACTATTCTAAATTTGTGCTTTAGTGTGTAAAAATACATGCTTTACTTAAAGCCTTGGAACTTAGAATTCCAACATGACCACTTTGAGATATTGTTAATAACAGACATATATACTTCCAAATATATATATTTTTATCACCACTCTCAGATGTTTTTGTTGAGTCAAACCTTTCTATTATGTTGTTTGATAAAGTACGGTACATTTCGATGTGCATGATTTTATGATATAGGTAAATAAATCCTTTTAAAAAGAATACAGTATTTGTCTCTGAAAAACTGAGTTTCGAGGTCTGTGGACTTAATGATCGACAAAAATTGAGATATTCTCCTTTAAAAGAAAACGTAGACGAGCCCTCCCCACTACACTGAGGCATTAAATGACTTTGCAGAAGTCACACTTTTAATTCATCTGATCAATTTGCTAAATTCATCTGGTAATTTATCGGATTCAGCATTATAGAATTGTATTATCTGTTTTAGTGCCATTAAATGCTAGGGAGCGCATCTTTAGGAGCTTTGGGCAAATCATCTAACCTTTCTTGGTTTTATTCCCATTATCAATAAATATGGGGCTAAAGTAGATAAATATGTCTATACCCTCTAGCTATAAAAGTTTATGGTTATTGAATGTGAAATTTGGGGAGTATTACTCATTTTTCAGAATTCTGCGTTAACTAACAGTTCATCAGTTTGACTCTGCTCCTGTGTTGTGGTAAACTTTGGTTCATGTATTTTATGAATACGATCACTTTTTTGATGTCCCCAAGATCTTAAAAAAAAGAACTAGAAAAGACAATGGGAATAAAAATAGCTTAGTGCAGAAGCAGGAAGTACAGTATCACATCCTTTAAATCTGGCTGTCTACTGAAAAATCCAGGTGGTGAAGACAGAAGAGGACAAATTTTGTGCCTTTGTCTTTTTATTTCTCTGTCTCTGCTGGTCAGATGTGGAGAAGGGGGCGGGAATTTTAGGTAGCAAAGAGTGAGTGTGAATAAGAGCACAAAATTAAGAAAGTCCTTTTTGAAATATTAGAAAATTCTGCTTTACTGAAACAAACAAAACAGTTTACAAAAAACTTCAATGATATGTCATGATAAAATTAAAGTAAGCTCAAAAATATTTTTATTGATGAAAGTTATGACTATTAAACTCAGAGCCAAGTGATAATAAAAACAAAAAGGCCTTTATAATGAATAAATAACAATTATTCTTAGTATCAAAATTTCATTAAAGCTTGAAGAAGAAAGGAAAAAGGACAAAGGTAGTGACATGGA
The DNA here is from genome assembly GCA_004027375.1 of Macroglossus sobrinus. Lineage (NCBI taxonomy): Eukaryota > Metazoa > Chordata > Mammalia > Chiroptera > Pteropodidae > Macroglossus > Macroglossus sobrinus. The sequence goes on from PVKZ01002409.1 coordinate 185,063, forward strand.
AGTAACAGAAAACATATATAATGCTGCCACTGAGGACAATGATGGGTTAATTCAACAAAGAAAGAGTGGAAAAACTGATAACCAACAATTTCCTGTTATGGAGGATGAAGATTCTAATAGGTAAGTTTATATCAATAGTTAACAGTAAGTGTTATTTTCTTATAAAATAAATTTTAATTTGAGCTAATATTCATGATTAACAAATTTTATATTTTCACTACGGACATTCAGCCTTGCCTGTAATTAGACAAATGTAAATTAACAATGAGATACCATTTTTTTGAAGTCATAATGATAAATATTTTATTTAAAAAATAACAACCGGAGTTGGCAAATGGGGAGAAAAGGCATTCTCATACACTGTTGGTAGATGAAACTGATCAATCTTTTTTGAAGTACCAGTATTTAGCAGTGTGTTTCAAAATTTTAAATATATCATCTATTTATCCCAACATCTTTATTACTGGAGCTAGATCCTACAGGAAAACATGACTTGTATAAACACACACACCCACACATTCTAAGGACATTTCTTACATATTATTATGTATTTAAAACATACAATAAGTCATTATATATTATAATGTTTAGCATATATATTAAGGATATAAATATACATATATACATTGAGGATATTTATATACAAATACATTGCATATATACATATATGTTAAGGATATTTATTAGAGCCCTGTATATCAAAAAGTTAGAAGTAGTCTAAATACCTATCAATAAGGAAATAAATTTGTTATGCCCATAAAATAATGGAGTATGTAACCATTGGGAGAAAATGAGGTTAGGTCTATAATATACTGATCGTTTCATAATTAAAATATATTTAAAGCATTTGTTTTTCTGTCATGTCCTAGGCAAATTTTGTTAGAAAAGTTTTAATGTCTTCTGAGTTCACAAAAGAAATTATGTGTTATAGTGGCATTCTACTTTGATACCATCAAATTTGCTAGTTATTAGATTTTCGTGTTTTGTTTCTATTGAGTGTGTGCTCAAATGTTGGACCCTTAAATTAATCTGAAATCCAAAGATTTCACATGGCAATTTGTTCCATGTCCTGTATAAACATTTCAATATGTTGAGTAAAACCTATTAAAACACATCAAGGGATCAATCTGCCACATCAGGGTTTGAGAGACCTTTTCTGAGAAAAACTGGATAGTAAATATTTTAGTCTTTTGTGGAACATCTAGTCTTTTTTTCTTACAGTCTGAAATCTGTCATAGACAATAGATTTTCTGCATTTCCCTCTTTATTTTTGTTTTTTTTTTATGTGACTAATTAGTATATTTGAGTATTGATTGTACAATAGTCTAGAGTTACATGATTTTTATCAGGCAAGACATCTTTCTGTGATCATTGTAAGCATGAGAAAAATGATGAGTAATATAATTATATATCTAGAAAAATGTCAAAGGGTCTTTGAGTTGTGTATAATTTTGTGATTTTATTATTTAGTACCCGGTCTGGCATTTTAAAAACCATTTAGTGCCACATGTATGTAGTTCAAAAAACTTTTTTAAGTGTTACAAAAATGTTACATAATCATTATATAAAGATTGAAAACTACAGCAAAATAAGAAGAAAATTGGAGCATCCACGATCATGCCACTTACCTATGAAGTCCTTAATAGATCTCTCTATAGTCGTTGGTTCTCATTTCCCCTCCATTCACTCTTGAAATCTTCAGTCCCACGTCTCCTCCAAAATTGTATTTCTCAAGGTTACCACTGATTTTCACTTTAATAAATCTAGACATAATTTCTTAGACCTTCTTTTACTTAACCTATCAGCAGTATTTGGCTCAATGAAAACTTTTTTCCTCCAAAATCCTTTTTCCATTTGGCTTTCTAGACTTAGTTTTCAAGGGAGTAAAAACACACTTATCTGGTTTCTCCCCTCCTCGTCTAGTTATACATCTCAGTCTGTTTTGCTTGTTTCTCCTCATTCTCCAACTTTTACACATTCAAGTGTCCCAGGATTCAATGCTTGATCTTTTTCCTCCTGATTTGAACTACCTTGTATATGCTAGTGATCCCCACATTTATATCTCTAGCCCAGATCATTCTTTTTAATTCCAGCCCTATATATCAAACTGCTTTCTTGATATCTCTTTTTGGATAGCTATTGAGTGTTACAAACTTAAGATGGCCAAAATTGAGCTACTCGTACTCTTTCTCATACTGCCCCCTCATGTAGTCTTTCCTGTTTGAGTTAATGACAAATCTTCCAGTTGCTCCGTCACAAACTTGGTGTCATCTTCGACTCATGTCTTTCTCTTTCATCTTGCATTTAATCTGTTAGCAAATCTTGTCAGGTTACCTTCAAAATATATCCAGAGCCAATCACATCTTCCAGGCCCAAGCCACTATCATCTGCTATCTCAATTAGTGTAATAGTCGACTAATTTGTTTCCTCCCTTTCTTCCTTCCTCCCTCCCTCCCTCCCTTTTCATCAATTCTAAACACAGTGGACCTATTAAAACATAAGTCAGATTATGTTTCTCAGAACCATCTAATTGCCTCCCATTTCACTCAGAGTACATTCCAACGATCTTCCTAATATCTGTGAGGCCTTACACAATCTGTTCATCTCAGATCTCTGTCGCTGTCTCTGACTTGCACTTCTGTTTTTAGGCCTTACACTCTTTTCCATCCACATGGAATTTCTCACTGTTCCTTAACCACCACAAGCATACCTCTGTATTTGCCATTGATTCTATCTGGAATGCTTTTCCTCAGATATCTTCATGGCACTTACGTTCTTCCTTCTGTTCTTTACTTGAAATCCACTTTCTTAGCAAGACTTTATTGGCCAGATTGACTCATGTTTCAACCACTCATGCACCCATAACACGTCAATATTTTATTTTTCTGCTTTTATTGTATGTTTCTCTTCCAACATGCTGTAAATTTTGTCTATCTAGGTTATTGTTATGTTTGTTAACTTCACTGTCACGACTAGGATTTTTGTCTATCCATTGCTATATTCTCAAGTGCCTAGAAAAAGGCTGAGCAAACAGTATGATTCAAATATTTACTGAGTTGAATGGAGTTTAACTTATAAGTATTATTTACATGTTCTGCTAATTCTCATTTAAACAAGACATAGGTTTGATGTGGGCTCATTTTAACAATTTTACCTGTCAATGATATGCATTTTATAAACTCTTTTTGGCTCTTTCTAATAAGATGTATTTCCTCCATGAATGTTTTTTTCATTTAGGGAGAAAAGCCCAATCCTGTGGTTGCTCATCATTTTTTTTTTTTTTACGGGTATCTATAATCATTTTAATTGTGGTAAAAATCGATCAAAGGAATAGCAAACTTCATTTATATTTTATTAAGAAAAAGTATAATTGTGGTAAATTATTCTAGAAATTTAAAAAATTCTCATCAAAGGATTATGAGCCCTCAATATCTGAAATAAAAAGACAAAGTTGGAATTTGTTGCTCACTAACGTAAGAGCGTTATGCTGGTCAGGCATAGTCTTGTCTAACAGAGTAGCCTGCTCTTCCTCTGTACGTTTCATGGAAGAGTGGGGTTTAAGGACTAGAGTACTTTGTACTTTCAGAGGCGTAAGTGGGTTGACACTATCTGAAGCAGTGTGATTATTCAGGTGAGACTGTTGTTGGTTGCCTGGCACTCTGAGGCATGTTTATTGGAGTAAAGTTGTTCCTGGTTGGCTCTTTTTCTGAAAGAAGTGACTGACATTGATTGTTTGAAGAATGAGTGGTCATTGATTGATTAAACACATGGAAAATTAATACTGGTAGCTTCTTGTTACCATGGCTATGTGTTAATCTTTTCCTAAGTTTGGGGAGACTTTAACCAAATGTTTTTTGTTTAAAAGTTGCCTTCGATCAACTATATCCAAAGTGAAAACTATTTATTATTATTATTTTTTATGGTGACATTGGTTAACAAAATCCAATTAAGTTTCAACTATATACTTTAACAGTAAGGCATATATATATTTACCCCCTGTGTTCACCTCTCATAGTTAAATTTCTTTCTGTTACCACATATTTGACCCCTTTTACCCTGTCTACCTCCCCCATAACCACTAGTCTATATTCCATGTCCATGAGTCTCTGTTTGTTTGTCCTGTTCATTTGTTGTTTTTAGGTTTATATCCCATATGTAAGTGGTATCATGTGGTTTTCAACTCTTTCTGTCTGGCTTATTTTGCTTAGCGTGATTATCTTAAGGTACATCCATGTTGTCGCAAATGGCAGCATTTCATCTCTTCTTATGGCTGAGTAATATATTCCGTTGTATATATGTACCACAGCTTCTTTAGCCAGTCATCTATCGAGGACACTTTGGTTGCTTCCATGTCCTGGCAACTGTGAATAATGCTGTTATGAACATCAGTGTGCAAATATCTTTTCGGATATGAGTTTTCAAGTCTTTGGGGTAAATACCCAGGAGAGGGATTGTTGGATCATATGGTAGCTCCATTCTTAGTTTTGTGAGGAACCTATATACTGTTTACCACAATAGCTGTACCAATTTGCAGTCCCACCAGCAGTGTATGAGGGTTTATTTTTCTCTGTATCCTCTCCAACATTTCTTATTACTTGTCCTATTGATTATAGCTATTATAACAGGTGTGAGATGGCATCTCATTATGGTTTTGATTTGCATGTCCCTAAAAGCTAGCGACGTTGAGCATCTTTTTGAATATTTGTTGGCCATTTGTATATCCTCTAGGGAGAAGTGTCTGTTCAGGTCCTCTGCCTGTTTTTTGATTGGATCATTTGTTCTTTTGCTGTTGTTATTGAGTTGTATGAGTTCTTTGTATATTTTAGATTTTAGGCCCTTGTCGGAGGTGTTGCTTACAAATATAGTTTCCTATTCGGATGGTTGTCTCTTTACCTTGTTGAAAGTTTCTTTTGCTGCACAGAAGCTTTTTAGTTTACCATAGTCCGGTTCATTTATTTTTGCTTATACTTCCCTTGATTTGATGTCAAATTCATAAAATGCTCTTTAAGTCTAAGGTCTCTGAATTTAATCTCTTTGTTTTCTTCTATGAAATTTATTGTTTCAGGTCTTATATTCAGGTCCTTAATCCATTTTGAGTTAATTTTGGTGTGTGGTGATAGACAACAGTGTAGTTTCATTCTTTTGCAGGTGGCCTCCCAGTTTTCCCAGCACCATTTATTGAAGAGGCTTTCCTTTCTCTACTGTACGTTTTTGGCTCTTTTGTTGAAAATTATTTACCCCTGTAAACATAGGTTACTTACGAACTCTCAATTCTGTTTCTATGGTCTGAGTCTCTATTTTTCTGCCAGTACCATGCCGTTTTGCTTATTGTCACTTATACTCTAATTTGAAGTCGGGCAGAGTAATGCCTCCAGCCTTTGTCTTTTTCTCAGGATGCTTTGACAATTTGGGGTCTTTTGTGCTTCCATATAGATCTGCTGATTGTTTGTCCTATTTCCTTAAAAAATGCCAATGGGATTTTGATGAGGATTGTATTGAATCTGTATTATGCTTTAGGTAATAAGGTCATTTTAACTATGTTGATTCTTCCGATCCAAGAACACAGAAAATCACTGAGTTTTTTTCAAACTGCTATTTTGAATTCTTTGTGAGGTAAATATCTTTATGCTTTGAGGACTGGTTATTGCAAGATTATTTTGATCCTTTGCTGGTGTCATGTTTCCTTAAATTTTTAATGTTTTGCACTGCTGATTTACCTTGGGAGTAACAGTTATCTCTTCTATTCTTCAATAACCGCCCTCTCCATTGCATCCATTCTTGCATTTTTTCGCTCCAACAGTGTGCTGGAAGTGCTTTGATGGAAGTGCTTTGCTGGAAACTGGATTTCCATAAAGTCTTTCTTGACTGTGGGTGATTATCTAAAACAGTGTTTTTAAAGGGCTTTTGGACACTGCTGAGATTGCGTGGAGTCAATTTATAGCCCATGCAGGTTCCACAGTCAGAATGTGGTCACTGGGTCTGTTACCAGATGCGTGAGTTGGACAGACTCCTCCTAGAAACTTTGGTTTGTGGTGCTGGATCTCACACCTCTCACAAAGGCACTTCCATCTGTGGATGTATGCCAAGTTGTCATCAGTGGTGGGTACACAATGAGGGACTTCTTATTCAGCCATGATGCTGACGTCACTCCAACAAAAGTAGTTTTTTCTTTCCTCTTATGATATTTCCCTGAATGCTTCTTTTTTGTTATATATGCCTCATGGCATTTTAAAAATTATTTACAGCAGGAATCTAATTATTACTCCCATGTCTAGGAGTCATTGCTTTTAGGCAGTGAACTCCAGGTTCTTATTGCAAGTTTCTTCAAAATTTTTTTCTTGTCCCATCTTTTACTGCTTTCTTCCATCATATTATATACTTTTCCTTTCAAGGTCCCAGGAAGAACCTACATGCTCTTTGCCTAATCTTTGTGCTCACATTCTGATCTTAAGTAGAATGGCTTCCTCTCCTTACCTTTCCTGCTGCCTTCCTCTGTTTATTTGACATCTCTGTAAAGGCTTCCTTGTGTTCACTTACAACTTGGCATATGTCAACTCTTAAGTATTATATTATACTTGTATATCTGTCTTTGATATAAGGACTGTGTATTTCCTTGCATATGATTGGTACTTCATAATTGTTTTGTGAATTAAGAAATGAATTAAGATGGATGTTGGAATTTTATAAAAAAATTGTATTCTTTATTAGTAGAATTATTAGAAAACATTGGCTTTGTACAGGTTTTTAAAAGTATTGACCCTTGCTTGCATATGAAGGAAGAAAACAAAAATGAAAATGAAAACTAGTCATCAAAAACCTGTGATTATACCAGTAATTGAGAAGATTGATTCACTAGCTGGCGGTCAACATCAAGTGAATGATAATAGCAGTATAAGTGAAATAGATCAGGATGACAGAAGGTGAAGACTATTCTTTATTTCTAGGTAAAGAAATATTAGCATTCATTACTTTTTTTCTGGAAATAAAACAGCCTAATGTAGAGTACAGGCCAAAGAGAATTCTCAACTGTATTGAATGCTATTGAAAGGTTCAGATGAGAACAGGTGACTGTGACAAGGAGCAGTTTCAAAAACTAGTTGCACGGAAGCCAGACTATTGTGAATCAGTGTAAACAACTCCTTAGAGAATTTTTATTTGGAAAGCAGTGGAGAAATGGATTATGACTGAAGAAGTATGTGAACTTCAAGGGAGGTGTCTTTCTTTTTTTAAGATAGGAGATTTAGAGTATGTTCTTATATTGTTGGGAATAATCCAGGAGAGAAGGGTATATTTATTAAATTTAATGTTGTTTGCGTTTCCACATATTCTTGATTGTGATACATTATCTTGTGTAATGATTATAGTAAACTAATTGTCCATACTACTTCAGTTCATGTACAGTTTTATGGTAAGAGCTTGTTCATTCAGAATTCTTTCCACAGTGGAATATCCTCATATAATGAATGTGCAGATGATTACTTAAAAGTTATACTATCATATGCAGATTTAAAAAAAATATATTAAAATAATAAACACATAAACATTGAGGCTATACTGAATAGAATATAATCATTCCTTAATGATTCTAGGTAGTGTAGTGCCATTGACAGTATTGTCATGAATAGCTATGATTTTGTAAGGTATTCTAAATATTAGGTTATATTAACTAAAAAGTTTGTTCTGGGGAAAAGGGAAACATGTGCAATAGAAAAACTATTAATACTCTATCACAGACTGTTGCTTTTGGATTATAAAATTCTAAAGTATAGAAGCCATGCTTTCTTTACTAACACATACTGTGTACTCGATAGTGTATGTTGAGTACATGAATAAACAAACAGTCGAATGGATAAATGAATGCTTGTTGATAAATTTATTTAGATAAAAGCAAATCATTAGTTATTGAAAGAATATTTTCAATATTGCCTAGATATAATATTTTCATTTTTAAAAAATATACGTAATATTCACGTATCATTATTTATAATTATAGCTAGATATGGAATAATAATCTAGATTTATTTGTTCTCATAGTACTTCAAAACACTTAAAAATAAAGATTCCTTTCCAAGTATATTGTGAAACACATATTTTGAAGCCAGGTGTGCTGGGTTTGAACTCTGGGTCTACTATTGACCAGCTGTATGGGCTTGGATAAATTACTTAGATTTTCTGTGCCTTATTTTCTTCTTGTGTAAAATACCTATTTTACTGCCTACCTCCCAGAATTTTTTAAGGATTAAAATGCCCTTAAAACATGTAAAGTACCTAATAATAATGCATAGTAGTTGCCTGGTGGGTCCTTAAAATCTAATATCATTATTATTTTAAAAAGAGTTTCCTTCATTTAATGACTTAAGCAATACTATCCAAATAAATCTTAATGCCAGTAAAATCTTTTTTTAAATTGAAAATAACAGTAAAAAAACTTAGTATATTATGTCTTTCTATCAAATAATGCAAGTAACAACCATTATATTTTTCTTTTTTTGTTTTGTCTGTCAGCTTGATCTAAACTTAATACTTTGTGTTAATATTATTAGTAGTATATTTTGTGTCCCTTAATGTTAGTTATTTTTTCTATTTATTGTCTAACCCCATATAAAAAATTAATACAAATGGCAGAGATATTATAGAAAAAGCAATAGGTTTAGGTATTCTTTGTATTTTAAGTATTTAATGTTCATCTGAAAAGAATTGTTTATTTTTTTTAGATCTGCAAAGAAAACATCTAATGAAGTTAACAAGGTATTGTAAAAAATAAATATTAAAAAATGTCTATAGTAAAATATACTTTATAAAAGATATAGTGAAAAAATAAAAAATCTTCCTTTGTTGTACAGACATTTTTTGAAAAAGTACTTTAGAAACACTTGTTTTTGGTAAAGCTCTCTTTTTGTGAAAAATCATTTCTTTTAAGAAAACCTGTATTTTTGTTTTTATAGAAAGGTGGATATTTATCACCTCTGTATGCTTAATATATTTTATAAAGATTTTGTGGACATTTTGAAAACTATATTATTTATTTGTAGGTCCAAGAGCAAATTCATTCTGTGGATGACCTAGATGATTTAACTCAGTCTTCTGAAACAGTTTCAGAGCATTGTGAGTTACCTTACTCCAATTATCAGAAATCCATGTTGCTGCTTGAACAACTTGGCACGGATTGTAAAGGTAGGATCATAGTATAAATATAGAGCCTTGATACATACTCGGTAGTAATACAGGCACACCTTGTCTATTACTGCACCGTAAATCACTGATGTGTTGTAGCGCTGTTTATCTGAGAAACATGGTCTATTAAAATAAAATGAGAGTGGTTGCATGCCCTCAGGCTGGAAGCTGTGACCATCTGCACTGTACTTTTCTCAGTGTGAATGGCAGCGCTTATTGTGTTTGTTGACCCTGCTTCTCTCCTATGCCTTCACCCAATGTCGAGTTTTGAAGATTTCCTTCCCAGAATACTGAAATAACCTCAGAACTGTTTTCCCTGACATTCCACTTCCTGGAACCTTGGTCTACATTGCAAGCAGCATTATTATATATTTTTAAAATTTTAGCACTCAACATGTTACCACCTTTCTTAAAACCCAACTATTACTTCTCTTTGCTACAAGCAAGATTAAAGGCCATAACTCTATATTTTATTTGTATATTTTCACAACCTTCTTTCTGGCTATGTCTCAGCCAGTGTCTGTAAGGCTTTTTCCTGTTATAGGGCTTTTGTCTTCAGCAGCTTGGTTAGGTAAACTTCACATATAAGAAGCATATATTTTGATAGTTTTTACTATACATATATGAATCTATCACCAGAATCCAGATAGTTAATCTACTCATCACTTCTAAAAGTCTCCTCACGTCCCTTTATATCCCTTATTAAGAGACTGCCTAATGGTTTTCTAAAATAGTTTTACCATTTTTCATTCACCAGCAGTACATGAGAGTACCAATTCCTTCATATCTTCATGAACATTTAGTATGGTCAGTTTTTAAGATCTTAGCCATTCTGATGGATGTATCATGTGTATATCATTATGGTGTTAGTATGCATTTTCCTAATAACTAAGTAGAATGGAAAGTTTTTTTTTTTCATTTGATAAAATCCAATTTATCCATTTGTTCTATTATGAATTTTGCTTTTGGTGTTCATATCTATGAAATCTTTGCCTAGCACCAGGTCACAAAGGTTTTCTCCTATGTTTTCTTGTAGAACTTTTATGGTGCTAGGTCTTTCATTTAGATCTATGATCCATTTTGTGTTCTCTTTTACATATGGTGCATAGTATGGATCCAAGTTCATTCTTTTGTATATGGATATTCAGTTGTTTCAGCACTCCATTTTCCCCACTTCATGCCATTGTGCCTTTGTCAAAATCCAGTGACCATATATGTGCATGTTTATTTCTGGACTCTGTTCTGTCCCATTGATGCCTTTGGCCATATTTACACCAACTGCATGCTGCTTTAATGAGTAGGTTTATAACAGTTCTTGCAATCAGGTAGGGTTAGTCCTATAATTATCTTCTTTTTCGTGGTTATGTTGCTCTTCTAGATTTTTCCACATGAATGTAAATCAGCTTATCAGTTTTTGAAAAGAAAGTCTGGTGATGTTTTCAAAATGAAATTTGGATTGTTGACTCTACAGATTAATTAAGGGGAGAATTCGCTTCTTAACAATATTGAACTTTCAATCCCTGAGCAAACTATGTGTTTCCATTTATATAGCTCTCCTTTAATTTTCTCAGTAAAATTTTGTACTTTTTAGTGTATAGATTTTTCCAACTTTTGTGAGATTACCCTTTTTTTTTTTTAACTTTTTCAATGCAGTTGTAAACAGTGTATCTTAAATTTTAATTTCTGATTGTTCCCTGCTGGTATATAGAAATACAATTGACTTTTATATAGTGATGTTATTTCCTTTGATTTTGCTGAATTCACTTATTAGTTCTAGTAGCTTTTTTGTAGATTCTGTCAGATTTTCTAATATAACCAAAGTTTGTCAATCTTTTCTTCTTAAATTACTATTTTACTAACATAGTAAGCATTTAAGACTTGTGGCCACTTTTTTCTCTGTCACAACTAATCATCTCTGCTATTGTACCATGAGAGTAGCCATAGACAATATATAAATTAATGGATATGACTGTAATTTGCTCAAACTGTATTTACTAAAATGAGCAACCTGACCCACTGGTTGGAAATTGCTGATTCCTATTAAGTGATCATGTTGTCTGCTAATAGAGACAGTTTTTGTTCTTCCTTTCACAGAAGGATGTCTTTTTGTTTCTTTATCTTGTCTCATTGCACTGGCTAGAATCTATAATATAGTGCTGAGTAGAAGGAATAAAAGCAGTCATTCCCATCTTATTCTTGATCCTTTGGGGCAAGAATTCAGTTTTTTCACTATTACATAGTATGTTAGCTATAGAATTATCATAGATCTTCTTTATCTTATTGGAGAATTTCCCTTGTATTCCTAGTTTGCTGAGTTTTTTTTAAATCAGGAATAGATGCTGAATTTTGTCACGTGTCTTTGTTTTCTCCTATTGATATAATCATATTTTTCTTTTTTAGTTTGTTAATATGGAGAGTAGTATTAATTGATTATTTTACTTTGAATAAATGGCATCTTTATTGAGATATATTCATACTCCGTACAATTAATCAGTTTAAAATGTGCAATTGAGTAATATTTAGTCTTTTTACAGAGTTCTACAACCATCACCACAGTCAATGTTAGAACATTTTCATCACACACAAAAAAAACTCCACACTCACTTGTAATTACTTTTTAAGAGAAATTTAGGACTCTACCACTGAGAAGAAATACATTTTTATTCTCACTTATGGAGAAGGCCAGATTAAGTCTTATGGTTAGTTCTACTTTGAAAGAGTGTTCCTTAAACAAAACAAAAGAAACTTCATTGCTTGTAGTTTTTGAATATGTGTTTAACTAAATTTGACTTTGCCAGTGGTAAATCGGTCACACTGAGTGCCACAAACATATCTTTCTAGTTGTATTGTTAGTGAAATAATCAACAAAACTAATAAGCTCTTATAATGGGATGTGAGTGCTACTACAAATACATGAGGCAGTTGATGATCCATGCCTCCCGCTCCACTGGAAAAATTCCCAACCTGTGATTATAGGATTTGTTTCTATCTTTTAACTTAAAAATTGTTATGAGCTATTGTGGAAAGATCTTTATAGTATGATCTCTGTATACTCTATTGGGTGCACACCACTCAACATCTAATCTCCTTCATTCAGCATGTTTTTGGCCCTTTTTCCCCTAATTGATTTTTGAGTATTAAACCAACTCGAGTGATAAACCCCATTTCGTCATGACAGTTTGTCCTTTTAAGGAATGGTTGGATTTGATTTGCTGATGTTTTGTTTAGAATTTTTACCTCCAGGCACATAGTTTTTTTTTTTTTTTCTTATAATATCTTTGTTTTTGGTTTCAGGGTAATACTAGTCTTATAGAATGAATCGGAATACATTTCTCAAAGTCTTCATTTTTTGAGAGAATGTGTAGAATTAGTATTATTTCTTCCTAAAATGTTTGGTAGAATTCACCAGTGTAGCCATTTGGGCTTGGAATTTTATTTATGAGGAGGTAGTAAAGTAGGACTTCAGTTTCATTTATAGCTCTAGGGATGTTTATTTTATCTGTTCTTTCTTAAAAGAGCTTTGGCCATTTCTGTCTTTCAGAATATTTACCCACTTCATCTGAGTTGTTAAATTTATTTACATCAAGTTTATAATGCTACTCTGTTATTCTTTTAATATTTGTAAAATCTACAATGTCACCCTACTCATTTCTGATATTTCCCTCTTTTTTCCTCTTTTTGCTTATCAGCCTAGATAGAGGCTTATTACTTATACTGATCTCAAAGCATTAGTTTTCATTGATTTCTGTTTTTTTTTAAATTTTCAACTTATTGATTTCATTTTTAATATTATTATTTTTCTTCCGTTTGCTTTGGATTTAATTTGCCCTTTTTTTTCTAGCTTCTTAAGGTGGAAGCCAAGGTCATTGACTTGAGACCTTTCTTTTTTCCTAGTATAGACATTCAGTGCTCTAAATTTTCATGTAAGTAGTACTGTAGCAGCAGCTTTCAAACATAATGTTTTGTTTTCATTTCCATTCAGTTCAAAATACTTTCTAATTTCTCTTTTAATTACTTATTTGACTCGGAGTTGCTTAGACGTGTGTTAGTTTCCATATATTTGAGTGTTTTCCTGAGATACTTTTATTGCTGATTTCCATTTAGATTGCCAGGGAACATACTTGGTATGACTTAAATCTTTTGACTTAGCCCTTTTATTAAGTTTTATTTTATGACCCAGAATATAGTCTTTTTTTGGTATCTGTCCCATAGGTACTTGAGAAAAATGGTAATATTCAATTTTACTATCTACTTGGTGATTTCCTGCCTACTTGTTGTATTACTTTTTAAATGAATTGTATTGAAATCGCAGACTGTAATTGTGAGTTTGTCAATTTCTCTTTGCATTTCTCTCAATTTTTGCATCATGTATTTTGAAGCTGCAATTAGGTGCATAAGTTTTTAGGATTGTTAATATTGCTTATTAGTTTATCATTATGAAATCTTGTTAATTGCTAGTAATATTTTTTTTGTTCTGAAATCTACTTTGTTTAATATTAATAAAGCCACTTTAGCTCAGCTTTCTTCTGTCAAACATTAGAGGATATCTTATATCTAATCTTTTAGGAAAAAATTATGTCTTTACATTTAAAATGTATTTTTTTCTGGCAGCATATTGTTGGGTCTTGCTTTTTAATCCAGTCACACAATCTGTCTTTTAATTGATGTTTTTAGGCCATTTTTATTTAATGTGTTTATTCATCTAGTAGGTTTCAATCTATCATAGTTTAGTTTGATTTCTGTTTGTCCCATCTGCTGTTCCTGTTTTTGACTTTTTCTGTCTCCTTTAGATTAATTGAGTAATTTTTATGACTTTTTTTTGGCTTATTTGCTATTACTCTTTCTATTCTATTGGTTACTTTAGGGTTTGTTTATGCTAAATAATTTTGAGTTATCACAGTCCACCTTCAAGTAACATTATACCACATCATATATAAGAAAATTACAATAGTTTACTTCCATTTCTGGATCTGTAGGATTATAGTTTTTATGTAGAAAATTTTGGCCATTTTTTCTTCAAATATTTTTTTCTACACTTCCCCCCTGCCTTTTGGGGGATTATATATTGGCCTTTTGAAGTTTTCACACAATTCACTGATGTCAAAAATTTTAATCTTTTATTTTGTGATATCTAATATTTGTTTGTTCCTGTCCAGTGTATTTTTTTATCTCTGACATAATTTGCATCTTTAAACATGTTATATGGTTTTTAAAAAATAGTTTCCATCTTACTGATTTTTTTAGCATGATAACCTCAAGATCCATCCACGTTGTCACAAATGGCAGTATTTTATTTTTTCTTAAAGCTGGGTATATTCCATTGTATAAAAGTTGAGAACCATATGAGTTCAGTCATACCTGGCGTATAAAATTGAAAACAACAAAGAAGACAAACAAATGAACAAAAACTCATAGACACAGACAACAGTGTTGTGGTTACCAAAGGGAAAGGTGGGGTGGGGGGCGGTAGATAAGGATGAATGTGAGCAAATATATGGTGACAAAAGATTTGACTTTGGGTGGTCGACACACAATGCAATATATACAGATGATGTGTTTTTGAGTTGTATGCACACTTGAAACCTATATAATTTTATTAACCAGTGTCATCCCCACAAATTTAATTTAAAAAAATGCTTTCTTCTTCTACTTATCTTTTTGAGCTTTGTTTTGGGATATACTTAAGATACTTGTAAATAGTTTGATCCTTTCCAGTCTTGCTTTTATGATCTGTCGGCTGAATCCAGAGCAGTGCTTGGCTGAGAGCTAATTCCTCTCCACTACTGAAGCAAGACCTTTCTGACTCTGTTCACGGTCCTGAGAGTTATGAGTTTCTGGCTCCTGGGAATGGACACTATTCCTAAAGCTGTGTGAGCACCAGGCTCTGTTTCCTCTCCTGTTTTCAAATGTTTTCTTTTTCCCCCTGGTCTCAGGTAGGTCCTCACATGCACACGCTATTCCTACTCAGCCGAATCCCCTCTGCAGATCTCCAGGGTTCTTTTTCTGTTCTGCTCTCTCCTCTCCAGTGTTCTGACCTGTGATCTCTACCTGCCTTGGTTTCACCTGTCCCTCAGGTTCATCACTAAGTCAGAGAGTCTGGTGAGCTGTACTCGGTTCCTTCCCCAGGTGTGGTGGCCTTGCGTCTCTTTCAAGGTAGTGACGTGGGACGTTCCTTAGGCTAACGTCATTTGTTTTGAGAATCATTGTCCTTCATTGCCTGAAGTTTGTTGTCTTGAAAAGAATTTTTTAATGTATTTGATCTGTGTTTGCTTGTTTCATGTAGTAAGGTAAATCAATGCCTTCTTGCTAGAAGCAGATTGCAGTGGAACTTTGACTTGTGCTGTGGACAGACTCGAATGCTCTTCTTCCTCCTTTGTCTGATTGCTTTCTGCTCATTTCTCAGTGTAACCAACTCTTCCTCAGGGTTATCTTGCCTGGGCCCCATCTAGATCAAGTTCTGTGGTATGATCATGAATTCTATTTCTTACAGTATTTATCTGAATTTGCAATTATCATTTTATTTGTCATTCTTCTCTACTAGATTTTAAACTAAACAAGAGCCAGGAATTGTTTTATTTGCAGAACTTAGTGTAATGTCTTTCACATTTTATGTGCTCAGTGTATATTTGTTCAACGTATAAATGAGTATGGAAATTTATACATGAGAAGGACTCAAACATTTTATTTCTATTTATTTTTATTTTCTTTCTGATGCAGATTCTGTTAGCTTATTGAAAATCCAGGATGCAGTTATGTCATATGAAAGGTTAATAGAACTTAAAAAAAATCATTGTGAACTACTTACAGGAAAAGTTAAAAAACTGGAAAATAAGGTGATTGGACTACAAAAGGAGCTATCAGAAACAAAAGAAATGAAATCACAGTTAGAACATCAAAAAGTGGAATGGGAACAAGAACTCTGCAATTTGAGGTATTGAATATCTTAGTTTCAAAGAAATATTTGAACATTTACTTTTATACTGCAAATATGTGGAAGTTTTGTAAGTGCCAACTTATCTTTTGGAGTTTTATATGGAAGAAAATGTCTATAGTATTATGGACTGTGAGATTCTTGAAAATAACATAGCAAGTTCTTAACAGTGTATATTTCTGGTAATGAGTTAATGAATATTCTTTCAAATCATCATTTAAATGACCATATAGAAGTCTACTATATGGAAGCCTCATTATTTATTTAACAAACTGAATTTTGGTTTTTCATTTTCTGTATTATAATTAATGCTGCAAGAAATGTCTCCTCTATAAATCTGTTTCTACATTTCTGATTACGTACTTCAAATAAAATCTTTAATAGAGTATTATTTGGTTAAAGTATAAGAACTTTTCAGAATTTCTTTGATCCATATTTCTAAATTGTTCTCAAGAGTTCATATGGACTTCTTTTCCTACAGACAGAGTCTGAAATGGCCATTTTTCTCAAGACAGAAAAAATTTTTAAAAATTGATGTAGTTTGTGTCTCAATATATGCATAGAATGAAAAGTAAAATGGGAAGTATTGACTGATTAGTTTATTTAGCATCTTTGTTGCACGTTGATTAAATTAATTTAAAGGTATATACTAAAAGCATACATTATTCTTTATTGTTGACTTAATTAATGTGGATGTTATCTTGTTCCAAAAGGGATTTTGATTTATAAAATAGATAATAATCAACAAGATGAGTTCAAAGTATTACAAAAGAAGAAACATAAAAAGTGTAGAGCAACAAAAATTATACTCCTTAGCCAATTCTTGGATTACTGTGATCAGCAGAGATATGCTGTGTAAAAGACACCTGAAGATGCTGTCATACACCATCAATCATTTTTAAGGATACCTGTCATGTTTTGTGAGGTTGAAATTTTATTTCTCGTAAATATATAAACTTACTTATAAACAACAACTTCTCTTTTTAATGAGTAACTAAATTATCTGTCCCAGTGGAGGAGTAAATATGACTGTGGATAAAAGGATAATTTTCAGCTCTACCAAAAAATTTCAAAATTCATTTTCTACAGTATTTACCATAATTACTGTGGACTAAAACTTGCTAACAGAATGGTTTTTCATTTGCTACCTTTCAAGTATATATATGTCTTTTGGGAGAGATTGAAGTAAGAAATAAAAACATGAGACACAGATAGGAAAATAATTTGAGAACACAGAAATTTTATTAGGATAATAAACCAACATATGTAGAACCAGATCATGAAATGAACTTTTTATTTTCTAACTAAATGAATTTTAAGATAAGTGTATTTAACTGCAGATTTACCTTACAACAAGAAAAAGAGAGGAGAGAAAATACTGATATGTTATATAAAAAAATTAGGGAGCAGTTAAGAAAAAAAGAAGAGCAATATCATAAAGAAGTTGAAATGAAACAACAACTTGAAATCACCCTTAGAACATTAGACATGGAATTGAAGACTGTAAGAAATAATTTCAATCAGGTAAATTCATCTTTGGTAAAAATTTTATATTTCTAACAGTGTTTCATAAAAATTTATAATATCTCTGATTTAATATTAGTTATTTAGGTTTGAAACAACCCACAAATGTTATATCGTTCAAAATCTGAACTGTTATAGTTATAACTAAAATTATTAATTATTGTAATTCTTGCCATCTAATAGATACTCTCTGTTTTTAAAATGAAGAAATAAAAGATCAAGAGAGCTTAATTATTAACATAAATGTTCATTTTGACTTTTTTTTAATGTTAACATATAGACTAAATTGCCTTGAGACTCTGATGGTACTAGTGAAATGTTTTATAAAGAAATTTTATTTGACAATACTATAGCTGCCTGTATTTTTGCTGTTTGACAAATCTAGCTGTCATTTAAATTCAAATTCGAGCTTTCCATGGAGAATAAAGATCTTGGTGCTAGAAAACCTACTTCCTTTTAATAAGTTTTTAAAGGTCCTGCTCTTAAGCTTTTGACCTCTTTTTTAATGGTATGAGAACAAAAACCTAATGAAATGTGTCTCTAGGTTGTAGAAGAGCTAAATGACACCCAGAGGCAACTTTCTCATGAACAGAATGCCAGAATATCGCAAGATGCAATCCTGACCAATCACCTTTGCAAACAAAAGGAGATAGAAATAAATCTTAAGAAAATGAATTCTGAGGTATTTTGTTTAGTCATTTACAAATATGTATGATTCAGATTTGTGTATGTATATATTTATAAACCACTGTACATGTGAAATGTGTAGAGGATTTAAAAAGTGTGTGAGTGTGTGTGTGTGTGTGTGTGTGTGTGTGTGTACGCGCATGTGTGCATGTGTTTATTTATTTTAAGGGTTTATTTAAGGAGTGGTCAATTGGATAAAATAGTATTCTTAAATCAAATCCTTTTGTCTCTTCCATTTGAAGTGATATTCACATTGGCCTCCTCCAAAGGAGAGACTTTTAGTATTTTTTATAGGAATTGATGAGGTTTTTATAATCTCAAAACTATTGCCACTAACAACAGATGTTTCAGGTTTTGGCAGTGATTTCATCCCCTTGCTTTGCTATATTAACAGAGAGGTTAGTAGTCACTTCCACTGATGGTAAGGAGGAGAAGTGTAGGCAGTTCAGAGACCATATTTTAGATGTCATCTTCTACTTTTGAGAAAAGTAAATATTTGCTCTAAGTAGTATCTTATTTCAGTAGAAGGAGCTTTTGAAGATGATGATATGCCAGAATATATTCTTAGTGATAATTCATTGATGAGTATTTTATTTGTAGTACAGAGGTTCAGGGTATTATCTATTACATATTTATTACTACTTTAAACATTATGAAGAGGAAATGAAGTTTTTGTAGCAGCAAATAATCTCATAGTTTTCTAAGAAGAGCTCTATAAATTTTACCTTATTTACCATGACTTTTTGAAATACAATGCTTTTTTAACCTCTCCATTCCAGATTGTGATAACTAAATGAGTTCACTGATATATACATATAAAAGTGCTTAGTGCAATGTCTAGATTTATCAGTTGTTAATAGATGTAATTTTTATAAATGAATATGAGAATATTAGAAAAGTAGAATACCTATAAAATATTCTTGGGAAGATAATTTTAGGAAATTTAATCTGTCTAACTATATGCAGTTAATACTCTTAGTGTGGGTTAGCTGTATATTCAGACTGTTAACTCCATTTCTAAGTATAGTCAGATTTACTCATCATTCATTACTTCTGGGTTTGTTATCATTCTGAATCTGAGACTCTTAAAAATTCTCTTATGATTTCTCTTTTACTTTCTTGGATTCAACATCTTATATTAACTTTTGGAACTTTTGGGAATTTATGCTTAAATAAAGTTGGAAGTTTGAGTCCAAAATTATTGTTTTTTTATGAAATATCAACTTATTGCAAACTTTTTGGATATAAACATATAGGTTCTTCTTCAAAGTTTCAGAGGATATCATAATATCTTTGTTTTACGTAGGTTTCTGATAGTCATGAAAAAGAGAAAGATCTGTTACATGAAAACCACATGTTGCAGGATGAAATTGCCATGCTGAGACTGGAAATAGACACAGTAAAAAATCAGAAACAGGAAATGGAAAAAAAATATTTGGAGGATATTACAATTGTAAAAGAAAAGAATGACCAACTTCAGAAAACAGTAAAACTGAATGAGGAAACACTAACAAAAACAATATTTCAATATACTGGACAGCTTAACGTTCTGACAGCTGAGAATACAATGTTAAACTCTAAACTGGAGAATGAAAAACAAAACAAAGACAGACTGGAAACAGAAGTTGAATCCTACCGTTCTAGACTGGCTACTGCTGTACATGATCATGAACAAGGTCAGACGTCAAAAAGAGACCTAGAACTTGCTTTTCAGAGAGCAAGAGATGAATGGTTTCGTTCACGGGACAAAATGGATTTTGATATGGCTAACCTGAAAGATAACAATGAGATTCTTTCTCAACAACTGTCTAAAGCTGAAAGTAAATTGAATAGTTTAGAAATTGAGCTCCATCACACGAGAGATGCTCTCAGAGAAAGGACTTTGGTTTTAGAACGTGTCCAAACAGACCTAAGCCAATTACAGAGTCAAAAGAAGGAAATAGAATATATGTATCAAAATGAACAAGGTAAGGTGAATAAATACATTGGAAAGCAGGAATCCTTAGAGGAGAGATTTTCTCATCTACAAAGTGAAAATGTGTTGCTTCGACAACAACTGGATGATGCTCGCAACAAAACTGACAGTAATGAAAAGACAGTAATTCATATCCAAGATCAGTTTCAGGATATCGTAAAAACACTTCAAGCCGAAAGTGAAAAACAAGGTCGTATGTTGGAAGAAAGAAATAAGGAATTAATTAATGAATGTAATCATTTAAAAGAAAGAATGTATCAGTATGAAAATGATAAAGCAGAAAGAGAAGTAAGTATCCAAAAAGATACATATTTTTCAAATTTCCTAAAATAAAATTCAAAGTTATATTTGATTATGGCTAAATGTTAAATCTAGATGAATATTAAAATTATACAACCTAAAAAATATATTTGCTTTATCAGTTTAAATGCATACATTGTATTCAGCAAATAATTAACCTGAGAGGTGCTCTACTTTTGAGTAAAATACATTGTGTTGTCTATGAAATTTTAAGTTATAAATTGTTAATATAGATTGATGTTAATAATTTGGTCTTATATTACTAAAATAATTTTAATTTGTCATCACATTTCAAGACCAATCTGAAACAGATAAATAGAAATGCTTATATCTTAAATGAGTGTTTTGAAATTAAGATTCAATTAAGTGGATTACCTTGACAGTTAATTCTAGATTTCCCAGATGAACTGAGGTGTAGCTGCTGCTGTTGTAGCTGCAAGCCCCCGATAGACACACGGACCACCAGAAATCAGTGAGTTATAGGAAACACACTCTTAATTCAGACCAGCTGGGTTTGCCAGGGGTACCCCAAATCAAGCAGCCCCGAAATGTAGAGGAATGAAGAAGGTGTTAAGCCCTAAACCTTCATCCTTCATCCTGTTTGAACACAGAAATCTATTTTTCTTCTTTTTACTGTCAACCCATAGGTCGGTTGTGCAAGTGGGGGTACAGAAGTAGAAAGCTTATCGTTAGAGTGTTGTTCCCATGGGCCAAGCAGTAATTTTTCAGCCAGCACACTGTATCTCATAGTACTTTTTCTTCAGTAGCTCCTTGTACATAGTTGGTGTAATTTCATTTTTATTCATGTCAATTTGAAGTAAATTTGGAAATATTTCAGTCTCAAATAATGTATTTTTAGGATCTCTCCACTTTTTAAAGACAGCTACTTTTCATGTAATCATAATTCGGAACAAATTTGGAGTTTTAGCAAAACTATACTTGATTTAATCTTCCTTCCCACTGCTGTTTGTAAATTCCTTCCGATATTTTTACAAATACTTTGCTCCTAGTTCTCATGTTTAGGTCCAATTACTATCATTTGGACATAAGTTTTTCTAATAAAAAGAATTGTAGACTCTATGGTTCATTAATTTGGCATTGGATCTCTGTTTTCAGATAAGTGAGGGTGGCAGTACTCAATTGTGGCAGGGAGGGAGGTCTAGGTACCTCGTACCATTGGAGTAACTTCACTTTTATTCTGAGATGTCAGAATCTTTCGGAAGGGTTTGAATGGGGGCGTTAATACGTGAGGACCTCTGAAGTTAATTTAAGTCTCTCATAAAAAAAGAAGAGGGAAAATGTTCTACAATGTAGAATTTATTACCACTCATCTCGCTGACATACCCACTTCTTTTTGAGACTTTAGTAAATTGTAAATCTTTGCAGACTCATCAAGGGGAAATGGATAGTGGAGCTCAATTCTTTGTTCAAGTCAGTTAATATTGACTAGGTAGGAAGATAACACTTTCTATGTCTTTAACCAAAATAAGTAAACAGCAATGTGTCAAATGAGAGGAAAAGAAGGTGAATTGATGTATGTGGTGATTTTTTTCAAGTTACGTATTAGTTATTATTAACATAACTTAATAATAATGTGATATATAAAATCAGTAATGGAAATATCTTACTAGGTGGTTGTGAGGCAACTTCAACAAGAACTGGCTGACACCCTAAAAAAACAATCTATGTCAGAGGCTTCACTTGAGGTTACAACACATTATCGTATGAATTTAGAAGATGAGACACAGGATTTAAAGAAGAAATTAAACCAAGTTAGAAGTCAAGTATGTATGAAATTTAACAATTTAACAGTTAATCTGTAGCTGATTAAGTGTTTGGGATACTAGTTTTTATGGGCAGCTTTCTTTTTACTTTCATTAAATTAATTTATTATAATTTTATTATCTTTATCATGTACTTATCTCCTAAACTCTAGCTTTCATTCTGCTACTTGTATTATATGTCTGTTCTTATAATATTGACCCTTGGGAAAGTTGAGAATTATACACCATTCCTTATAGAAGTCCAGAGACTTTTTTTTTTCTTTTAAACAGTATATTTTAGTGATATCTCCACTACCGTGATGAGGTAGTCAGATAAAATAAGGGGATAATTTTTAATGGAACAATACAGAAAATTATCTTATTTCTTATCTTCACTTTGTAAATGGATATAGAACCTATACATATTTCCTGGATTTCAGGCAATTTGTACAGAAAGGTCATTATACAAACCATCTGAAGTAGGCATTTCCCTTATTTTCTTTTCATTTTAGAAATATTATAAAAGCATGGGTATATTCAGATCATTATAGTATGTATACCCACAACAGAGAATTAAGAAAATTATATAGATCCACAATTGGATTTAAAAAGACAAATTTATTGTGACATAAGTCACCTATCATATAATTCAGTTAAAATGTTCAATTCATTATCTCTTAGTATATTCAGAGAGTTGTGCAACTATCACTGCAATCAGAGAAACTTTTCAACACCCTAGAAAGAAACCCCACATGTGTTAGCTGTTACTCCCAGCTTCTCACCTCCACCGACCCCAGGCAACCACCAATCTCCTTTCTGTCTCTATAGATTTGCCTATTCAGAATATTTCATATAAATGTGATCACACAACATGCAGATTTTTTGTGACTAGCTAATTTCGTTTAACATCACATTTGCAAGGTTCAGCATTGTTACAGCACATATCAATATTTTCTTCCTTTTTTTTTTTTTTGCCGAACAACAACACTCCATCATGTGGTTAATCCACTTACTTGTACATTGATTGATGGAAATTTGTATTGTTTACAGTTTTGGGCTATTAACAATTCTGTGAACATTAGTTTAGGAATTGCCATTTTAATATATGTTTTCATTTCTCTGCCATTGGATTTTGTCCTCTTAACAAAAGAGTGACTTAAGCTGGTTTCACCATCTCTCAGCCTTTACTCATTCCATCCTTTCTGTCTTTCAGTTTCTGTTTCTCTTGCCTAATCCTACGTTACTCAGACCCGGCTCCCAGTCTCTCCTCCATGAAGCTTTCTCTGACTGTTCTGACTCTCACTGAGTTCATTCTCTTCAGCACTTGTCATCCAGTCTGTGAAGGACAATTTAGCCTTTGATTTTACGTTATTTTAATTTTTTTAAATTATTTATTTTTTTTCATGAGAGATAATCTTGTCTAAGTATAAACTGTCTAAGGGGAAATATTATTTGATATGATGTTACCTGTCTTTGTATCAACTGAAAATGTTTTCGCTTAACAGTTGTTAAGATAAAATTGAATATTTTAGACCATACCAATATTTTCTTCTTGGAGACAATGATATAATTAAGATTTTATTCTAAATATATTTTAAGCAGTTAAATATAAAAATTGAATGCACATAATCTAATAGAGAGGTGTTCAATCAAAAGCTTTTTCTTTGTTCTTTCATTGTAAAAAAATAGGTTGAAATCAGCCTTCCTTTACTGTGTAGCCAGAACTGGAATTTACAGATTTATAGCACCTTACCAACTGTGAAGCTCTGAGGGTGGCTTTTCTGACATGCCATGCTGCATCGCCTGAATCTACTCCTCAGGGTACTTGCTTACACAGCCCTAAATAAAAAGCTTCTGGGAATGAATTGATTCTGTAAATTTAATTTAGCGATAGAGTCCATTAATTCCATGTCAGTGGCTTTAACCCGCCTCTCATGGTCCTGTAAATTATGTTCTCAATCTAGGAGGTGCTGTTTGCGTTGTAGTCCCCAATCATTGCCCACTAAGTAGTACAGAGAGAAAGTAACATAAATTGTTATAAGCAGCAAAAAGTTAGTTGGTGGAATTGGTGAAAGTTTTTTGACGTACTTAGGATATATTCTGGGCCTCGTGCTTCCTATTTGCTGTCCATGGTATGAAGAATGACTTGAGTGTAACTTGTATAACAGACCACTTTCACTGGCATAACATCTACCTAAAATATAAAATTTTATTAGAACATAAAATACAGTAACAGTAATGCTAATTGAAAACCCTTAGAGTTTATAATGTACCACGTATTTGTCTAAGCACTTTATGTATATTCCCTAATTTAATCTTTCCAACATCCCAGTGAGATAGACAACATTATTATTTCCATTTTATAAATGAAGAAACAGAGACAGAATACTGAAATGATTTCCTCAAGGTTACACAGCTAATAACGGATGGGCTTGGGATTCAAATTCAGGCATTCTGTCTCCTATGTAGATACTGCCTCTCAAATTATTCCATGAAGTATCTGCTTGTCACTAAAAGCAGCCTGTTAACTTTCATAATCACTGGAATAGCCATGGTCATCCACATATGTGGTTATTTATAGTCAATGTCCTGGGAATACAAAGGCATACATGTTTATCAAGGTAATTTCCTATTTTTCCCCATTTGACCAATTTATAAATTGCATACTTATCTGATAAAATATAATTTAGAAACAGAATTAAGCTTTTTAGTACTAGAAGAGATATTGGTAAACTTTCCTGTAAAGGGCCGGATAGTAGATATTTTAGGCTCTGTGGACCATAAAGTCTTTGTTCTCAAAACTCAGCTTTGCTATTGTGTCACATAGTAGCCATAAACAAAATGCAGATGAAAGAGTATGCTGTGTTCCAATAATATTTTAGTTACAGAAACAGGTTTGTACTAGATTGTCAGTCATTAAACGTATTTTTTTTCTTTATTTTAGTTGCAAGAAGCAAGCGATCAACATGCAGAAGCTGTAAGATGTGCTGAGAAGACAAAGGATCACATGCAAAAGTATAATTTAAAACAGCACAGAAAATAACTTGAGTATTTATAAAGTAGATGAGCTGTATAGGATGAGAATTAGAACAGCTGTGATAAGAAATACATCAGTGTTAAGTTGGATAAAGATCACAGCTTTGAGCTATTTTGAAATGCATGATCTATGTACCTTATCTCTAAATTTCACATGTTTTTTTACAAAAACACTAGAAAAATGGCACAATTTCCAAATCATCTACTTTTTATATTATATATCTTATATATAAGATTTTATGTAATTGTACCTTCAGATGTTTGTTCAGATATTATGTGGTTTGTTTTAAATCTATATGTGAAGATAATTATTTTTAAATATACATTTTAGGCTTGAAACTGAAAATGCCAAGTTAAAAATTGCAGTCAAAAAGCAAGCAAGCAAAATTGAACAGCTTCAAAAAAACCTGTTAGGTACAAGTTCGGTAAGTTGATGTCTTATTTTCTGTCATACTGAAAGGGAATTTTTATTTCTCTTGTAGTAGTATATAAGAATATTTTGGACAATATGAGAAGTCCCATCGACAAAAGTATTTATTGTATTTATATTGATACTACTTGCTGGTAGTCATGTAATTACCCTTTATAGAAGATGTCTGAATTCATAAAATTAATGATTTTTGTACTAGGATTTTAATTAAAACATATTGATGGTCTAGAAGCAATATTTGATATATAACACATTTTTTATCCTTTCATTTGTCCAACATTTTGTTTTCTTTAGCTTTGGGCTGTTGTTAATAATGCCACTATAAACGTTGGACTACAAATATCTCTTTGAGTTCATACATTTGAGTAATGATTTGATCTAGAATTCTGAACTCCTCTTATAATCTGCACCTTTCAGTGAGATTTTGAGAATGAATTACTTTTAATGTTGTAATTTGTTCTTTTCATTTAAAATCTATTCTGGGTCATTATGCAAGCATTTTCCGAAAGGAATGTATTTTACTCTTCGGTGAATTTTATAAAAGAAAAGAGATTTCGGTAAAAAAGTAGAAATGACTGTTCAGTCTGCACCTTACATAGTAACATCATGCTCCTAGCATTGCAAGTTTAGAAACTAATTTTTTTCCCATTCACTTGTGTTAATCAGCCTTTCAAAGGTTTCACAATCCAATCTCAGAAAAGATTGATGTGAGCTCCAGGATTTCAGTTTACTGATGTATAGAGAAAACTGTGTGACTACTAAGCAGTACAGGCCTCCCCTGTCACTCCTGCCCTCCTCTGTGAGAGAGGAAACCTATGATTTAAGATCAGAAGAGTGCATCGTGAGCCCTATGTTGGAGCAGTGAGGTAGATGCACCTACCAACTAGCTTCATTCTGTCACTGTAGCTGGGTCCATGCGATTTCTTTATACAGATATACTTATCAGGGGAAATGCAAGATTATGTTGATGACCCTTCTTGTGGCCAAAGAAATACTGAGAAAAAAAATTTTCTAGATTTGCTATAAAATAGTCACACTGTGTTATCATACTTTCATACAAGTAACATGGAAATATGTTGATAAGGAGTCTTCTGTGCCTGAAAGTACCAAGAGTTGTCACTTTACAGTTTCATACTGTAAAGTATCAACTTAAGGTATCAAAAAGTAACAGTTTGTAAGCATACCCAAAAATGATTGAGTTTATACAAAAATAACGAGGGATTTTCTGTAGATTTCTACAGAAATGAGTTAGAATTGTTAGCTACCATAAGGTCTACCATGTGAATTAAAAATTTAACAAGAAATAGCTTTCAACCAATTCAGTCACCTTCAAGCTCTAATATCTCTAGAAGGTTATTATCTCATGAATCTGCAGGCCAAATCCTACCTGGGTAAAGGTATTTGATCCACACAGGTTGAGGTGGGGAATCTGGATTGTGAAGAATGTAATGGGAATTTCATGGGAATTTTTCAGAGGTTGTCTTAGCGAAATATAATTTAGTAAAACCTGGAATGTTAAACTATTGATAAAAAGTTTTTTTAAAAAGTTTTTTATCACTTAGGATTTTACATGTAAAAACCTCTGTTTTTAAAAAAATTTGGTGATGTAAATTTCAGAAAAAAATGATGACAATGCAAAATCAGTGTAAGCTATTTTAAGAAAAGTCATTGTTTTTGAAATCTGTCCTTACTGGCATCAGGTTTATAAACTACATTTTATAAGGCTGTCTCCATATATTACTCATGAACTCATAAGGAATAATAATTTAAAGAAAGAAGAATGCATCTCTATATTTTTAATAATAATTGTCTTTAAAAATGATTTTCAAAGTCTGAGGATGAAAAGGAACAACTAAAGAACTATATTGAGTTAAAACAATCTCTGGAATATAGTTTGGATCAAGAAAAGAAGAAAAATGGTGAATTAGAAAAAGAGATTACCAGGTAAGAGTTTAATATTTCAGATTAATTCAACCATTAATTAAGATCTAACTATAATTTTACTTGGTTAAAACCTAATTACAAGTGTATTGAATATTGGTTATTCTTATAATTAAATTATCTTATTTAAAAATCTCTTTAGAAACAGCATAAACCTTTCTGAGTGCCGAAATAGTATACCTACTCTTACGATCCCTAAAACAATGAAGACAGTGCCTTTTGCATATACTGTAATGGCACATTTCATTTTTTACCTTGAATTTTTATTTCTGTGAGACATCTTTGCTCTCTTTGGTAATCTTTCCTTTTTTCATAGTTTTCTTCTCTTCAATATTCAAAAAGTTTAATGTCTAAAAACCTGTCTGGTCTACAGCCATGCTACCCTGAACAAGCTCGATCCTGTCTGATCTTGAAGCTAATCAGGGTCGGACCTGGTTAGTAGTTGGATGGGAGACCACCTAGGAAGACCAGGTGCTGTTGGCATAAAAAATAAATAGACAGATAAATAAATAAATAAATAAATAAATGAATGATTGGAGGCTGACAAGGGCCTTGCAATCTGTGAGGTCAAACAAGGGTTGCCTCGCCTAAAAAAAATTTTTAAAAAATACCTATCTGTGTCATGGTTTAACAAGATAAAAAATTATCTTGATTTGACCTATGATTTCTTTCTGCTTTTTTCAGTTATAAAATGTATTTTACATACAAACATATATATATAGGTGAGTTCTCAAAGAAGAATAAGAAGAATCTCATGGTTT
The DNA here is from genome assembly GCA_004027375.1 of Macroglossus sobrinus. Lineage (NCBI taxonomy): Eukaryota > Metazoa > Chordata > Mammalia > Chiroptera > Pteropodidae > Macroglossus > Macroglossus sobrinus. Next base: position 213,585 of record PVKZ01002409.1, read on the forward strand.
TAACGTGCAGATAAAAAAATAATGGACTCTTCCCAATGTCTGGGAAGCCCCTACATAGCTTTCTTTTTGTTTAACTGCTGAAAAAATAAGTTTGTTTCTTGATTCTCATTAGTGTTTTTCTTCTCATTTAACTGTCTTTCTCTAGGTTGTTTTGTGTCCTTTTCATTTTGTTAACATAGCTCTAGCAAAGATCTTTTGGTAAAAAAGTCTTGAAGAGACTGTTATACATCATCTCTCTCTGATTTCCTTTCTCCCAAAAAGACCTGACCTTTCCTTTTGCCCTTTGCTCAAACTTTAGGGTTTTCTTTCCCGCTTCTCTATTTTGAATAATCTCTTGTTGATACTTTCTTTTCTTCTTATAGACTGTCCTCAATAGGTATCAAAATGTATTTTTGTGTTTTTTAAAACTTTCATATAAAATTCTGCTTTTCTTCTTCACCTAGGATACTGATCTATGGCATATAGTTGATATTTAATAATAGGCAAATATTCTATATTAACATTTATAATAACTTGTATATAATAACCATATAATTAACATCTTAACTGTTAAAATTTGTTTATTTTATATGATAAATTATAACATTTAATAACTATTAAATATTTGCTCTTAAAGAATTTGACTTACTCATGTTATATACTTTTCTGCAGATTTAAGAAACTCTTAAAACTTACAAGAAGAAAGTTAGATGAATATGAAAATGGAGAGCTTCGTTTCCCTGGAGATTTAAAGGCCAATCACATTGAAATGGATATTCAGATGAATATGTTAAAACAGAAGGTAATTTTAAATCAGTTTGGGGAACCCAAAATCACTTAATTTGGGGAAATATAAGTCACTCAATGCTTTGAGCAGTGCCATATAGATTTTCCTTTTAATTTTATGGACAATATCATTGAAAAAGACAGTTTTTTTCTATGCCATTTTTCGTGAAAAGGGCATACTGTTAACTCTCCTGTTTCTTAAACCGTGTTTCAGTATCTAAAGCCAAGAAGCACACATTTACATAACCCCAAAGCACTAGCAAATTGTTTTTTTTTTGATGTCAGCTCTATTGAGATACAGTGAACAAACCATGCAGTTGATTCATTTAAAGTGTACCATTCAGTGACTTTCACTGTATTCAGAGAGTTGTACAGTCATCATCATCATCAATCTTAGAACATTTTTATTACCTTAAGAGTAACCCTGTGCCCTTTTGCCTTCCCCGTGTGCCAGTTTCTCTTCCCCATTCTTCCTAGCCCTAGGGGACCACTACTGGACTCTCAGTCTTTATAGAGTTGCCTGTTCTGGACATTTCATATCTGTGGCATCGCACAATGTGTGGTCCTTTGTGACTGCCCTCTTTTATTTAGCATAATGTTTTCAAGGTGCATCTATTTTGTGGCATGTATCATCAGTACTTCATTCCGTTTATTGCTGAACAACATTTCATTATATATAGAGACCACATTTTTAAAAAAATTTTTCAACATTTGATGGATCTTTGGGTGATATCTACACTTCATCTGTTGTTAATAATGCTGCTATGAACATTCATTTTTAAGCTTTCATGTGAACATATTTTCTTTTTAATTTATTATTATTATTTATGCCTATAGCACCTGGTCTTCCTAAGTGGTCTCCCATCCAAGTACTAACCAGGCCCAACTCTTAGCTTAGCTTCCGAGATCAGACAGGATTGGGCTTATTCAGGGTGGCATGACCATAGACCATTGTGTGAACATGTATATTCTTGCGAATATACTTTTGAATGAAATTGCAGGATCATATCTTTAACCTTCTGAGAAATTGTCAAACTTTTTTCTGAAGTGACTATACCATTTAACAATTTTTTATATGTCTGTCCTTATTGCCAGTATCAGATCAAATTTTATAAGATCTCTTTCCAAGTCATCTTGCATATTACCAGTTGTTTTATGGAATCATAAAAAGTCAGTGTAGTGAAATGACTCCATTGTTGTGGAGATTTTTTGCTTCTTGATGGAGTCTGTGGCCAGTTTATGCCTTGCTGACTTAATGATATGATGGGAAAGTAGGCTTACAAAGTAAGCTTCTTTCTTTTTTTTCCCCTTTGTTCAAACCTTAAGTCTCAAATCAGTGCCTCCCACTTCACTCGCATTTCCATCAAATGTTGGCACCAGGATTTGTTGACTTAATCAGTCATTACTTCATTGTGTTTCAGTCATAATCCACAGACTCCTCCATACATTTCACTGTCTAGGAAGGAGATTAAATCTGGAATCTCTGTTTTCCTGAAGTCTCTCTAATCCATCATCTTGTAATTCACAAGCAGATCCTCTTTTGACCTGGTTCTTTTGTATATTCTTGGTGCCAGTCTTGTTCTTGGCATAGATCCTACAGTCTCAGAAACCATAGTTCCCTATATCTACTTATTTCACTTAAATAGAGATGCATAGTTATACTTTGTTGCTTATACATAGTTAATACAGTCTATATTTCATCCAATATAAAGAAAGGAATTTCAAAATACAGCTGTTAAAAATCAGGTTGTGTTTAATCAGTATATCAGACACTAATAATAGATTATTAATTTAAATTTAAAAATTTCAAAGGCAATTGGTATGATATGGAGAAGTATTGTGGTATAACATAAAAATGAGATGTTTTTACCTTCCTATACAAATAAGATGGAAGTAAGGTAAAGAAGAAATTGTATTTAAATACTGCCAAAGGACACTATATTATTTTTACTACTGAGATTAAAAATGATTCCATAACGTTCTCTATTTCTTGACCAAAGAAAAGAAAAAGATTGAGTATTAGATTGATTCATAAATATTCAAGGCTGCCTATCTCTTTTAGAATTTCAGTTAATCGAAATCAGATAAAAGGTCTGATTTGGGCATTAAACTATGTCTAATTTTTCAATTATTATACTTTGAATAATATGTCTTCTTGCCAGTCTTTCTTGTCCCTTAAATTGAAAATTTTAAGTTTTATACCTGCTTAGTTATAATTGAAGTAACCCTAGAAAAACTTTTTGTCTTTTCTCTAGTTTTCTGATTTTTCTCATTAGCATTGTTTGTCAAAAATTTAATCTCAACATTTATTAAATCCCAACTTAAAGGAGACTACAGGCATAACTCAAAGATGCTGCGGGTTTGGTTTCAGACCAGTGCAATAAAGCGTGGATCACAATATGGCAAGTCACGAGAAGTTTTGTTATCCAGTGCATATACAAGTTATGTATACACTATAACGTAGTCTGTTAATGGTGTCTAAAAAAACAGTGTACATACCTTAATTATAAAATACTTTATTGCTAAAAAATACTAACCGTCATTCAAATCTGTTGGAAAAATGGTGCCAATGACACTTGCTGGATTCACGGTTGCCACAAACTTCAGTTTGTAAAAAAAAAAATGCAGTATCTGGGAAGCACAGTAAAGCTAACTTCAATAAAACAGGGTGTATCAGTAATTTCCACAGTGTAAATTACATTTCTTATTATCTCTTTTTTAATCCATAAAAAGTTTTTTGTTGTACCTTAACAAACTCCCCAAAGTTTAGTGGCTTAAATAAACAACATTTACTTTGTTCACAAATTGACACTCAGGAATGGTGTGGCCAGGACAGCTTGTCTCTGTTCCCATCATCTTCAGTTGGGGCAGCTCTCTGGCTGGTGCCTGGAATCATTTGAGAGTTGGCTCACCAACATGTCTGGTGGTTGATGCTGACGGTTGGTTGGAACTTTGTCTGGAGAAGACAGCTGGAATACCCACGCTGGAACACCTGGGCCAAGGTTCCTCACTACACGAGGGGCTGGGTGCCAAGGTTAAGCAGCCTGAGATACAGAGCCAGGCAGAAGCTGTGTTGCTTTTTCTGAACTGGCCTCAGATTTCACTCAGCACTACTTTCACCGTATTGTGTTCATTGGGAGCAAGTCACTAAGGATGACCCATATTCTACTTTGTGTATGGAATGAATATTATAAAACACATGGACACATTAAAAACCAGCTTAATCTACCCACTGGCCACAATTGTTTAAACTCCACATAAAAACTACAGTGATCCCTACCTAATACTCCTATAAGTCTCAATTATTGTGGCATCAGGTTCAGGCTCGATTCTAAGAATTTACCATCTTAATCAGGTGTAGGTGGGGTGGGGGTGCCTGTGTGTGATTGCTGGAGTAAAGCCCCTTGAGGACAATTTCTTTCAATATGAAAACTTGAGAAGCAAAGAGACAAGTTATCTGCCACCCACACACCCAACATTCTGCTAAACAGCTAAAGAATCCCCTTAGGAAATGGGAATGGAAGGCACATGCATCCATAGCAATTCTGAAATGCAGCCTGGTGTGCACTGCCAGTGCTTTGATGAAGACCTAGTCCTAACATGGCTATACCTTCCAGGCATTTTGTTCTGCCTCTTTTCATAAGAAATGACCTGTGTTTGGTTTTCTTTTCTCAGCCTGCTTCCTCCCTGTAGAACATCTAAAACCCATAGCCCTCTCTTTATTTTGTATTGTCTTGGTCTCCGTTAGTCCAAGCAGGGTTTTTGCTACTAGAGGTCTCTAAAATTTTGCGTTGTTTGTGAATTTTATTGGGATTCATTCCACTAGAAAAGCCACCCTCGCAAATCATTTTGAGTTAAGCTCTTAACCTTGGCCTCCCTGTAGCTGTAGAGGACTGTGCTTTTGAAATTTTAGAGTCTTAAGATCCTGAAAGGAATGTGAAGCATCTCCTTATCCCTTTCCCGTTTTTAACAGAGTTTTTATAAAGTCTTGTCTCCATACTTAGACCATGTCTTCCTGGAAGTATTCTGGATTTGATCTTAGCCCAGAAGCCATTTCTTTATTTCAGCATGACTTGACAGTTGGACATGTGAGAGAGGCTGTAAGAGGGAAACAGATATTTAAAACCAGTAAGTCTTGGTTTCTTTATAGGTCATAGTTTGTGTTGTTGTTGTTGCTGTTGTTGTTTTAAGCTTATCTCTATCATTCGTTTTACTTTCAGATGCTTCATAGCAAGGGTCCCCATTCATCTAGGTTTTGGTGTCATTTTCTTCCTATGCTTAGAAGCCCTTGCTGTCAGGCTGTTCAGGGGCCATCAGACCTTCACGAACCATCTTTAGAGACCTTTCTGGTTTGCATTCTCACACTTTACATCTTTTGAGGTTCTATCTACTTCCTTGTCCACAGGCATTCCTAGATGTCTAAGTTTTTTTGTTAGAGGCAACGCACTATTTTTAATATCAGTATCTTTGCCAGGTTTTTATGGCTCCTCAAAGAACCACCTCAAAGCTTAGTGGCTCAAAACAGCATTTATTTTCTTCACAAACCTGTAGTTAGGAAAGGCTCAGTGAGGCCACTCATTTCTTTCTCACTTGACATCAGCTGGAATGACTTGGAGCTGGGACCCTAGAATCATCTAAAGTCTTGTCATGCACGTGTTTGGTAGCTGAAGCTGGCGTCGGACCAGGACATTAGTTGAGACCGTCTCAGTCGGAAAATCTATAGGCAGACGGACTGTGTGCCTGGGCTTCTTTATTCTTCACAACATGCTGCCTGGATTCTCAGGGTGAGCGTCCCTAGAGAGAAAGGCAGGTAGAGGCAGTATCACATTTTCTAACCCAGACATAGAAGTCAGACAGTTAGTTACTAAGGTCAGCAAGTATTTAAGGGGAGTGTCAAAGAATTTCTTAGAAGAAGTGCCAAAGAATGTGTAGACATATTTTAAAAACATGAAATCCATTCACTTTTTCTTACAAAATAATTGTTGAATCTAAAGAAAAATAGTTCTTCCCAACTCAGTATCACTGAAATTCCAACAAGTTTTGTTGTTGATGTTGTCTTTGCTGTTTAGTATGGTCTCTTGTTTTGTGGAAAGTAACAAAGGATTACAAGATAGCACTGTTGAATTAAGGCTCTATCCCCCCTCCCCCACTTCCCCACCCCTGAATATGAGGATCATCTCACTAAATTTCTACACTGGGAGATGTGATATCTCTTTAAACCTGGGAATCATTTTTTCTTGCCATGCAATTCAAATTAGCATAAAATATTTGTAGTTCAGTAAAAGGCTTAATGGCAGTAGAGTCCATAAGATTCATTAATTAGAGTCTTATTTTCAAAGGCATTTATTGACTGAGACCTAAATAATTCAATATGATATCCCTAAAATTTCTTTAAAACTTACGGAATGTTTAGATGGGGGAAGAGGTGAGAGACTTCCTAAGAGATAACTTATAGTAATTTTGTGCAGGAAAGACACGAAACAGTCATGCAAGAAATAGTATAAAATCAAGTGCAGATAAATGTTGCATTGCAAAAGTGATGACAGCAAAGAAATTATTTTTGTTCTTGATTCTGATTCATTCAAGGTTCCACATTCTGACTCCACTACAGTACAGATCACATTTTATTGCAACTGAATTTATTTTAAAAGTTGATACTAATTTTGAGTTAAACTATTCTCAGTCTACTCCTTTCGTAACCAAACTCTATTAACTTATTCATGCAGACTGACGATCTTACAGCAAAACTGGAAACTTCATCTTTAAAATGTCTACGTCTGGATGAAGAAAATCAGTTTCTTCAACAGGAGTTACTATCTATGAAAGGAATACAAAAGAAATGTGAAATACAAGAGAATGAAAAAAGAAAGTTGAAACAAGAATTAGTAAATCTCAAAAGTCACATAGAAATGAATATGGTAGAATGCAGTGAAGTAGAACAGTACAAACGGGAGATTGAAGAAAGAGCCAGACAAGAAATAGTTGAAAAATTGAAAGAAGTCAATTTATTTTTACAGGTAATTTATTGTGCTTTAATGTGCTGTAATTTATTTTACTGCAAATAACATTTTTTTATGTATATATAGTATGTGTTTCCCCGACTTTATGGCAATTTCTTTTGTAGATGTCTAAAAGGAAGATGGCATTTGTTTCTCCCTTTAAATATTTCAATTCCCATCATTATTATCTCAAAATTAATCTTTCAGAGTGATTCTTCCTAGAGAATCATTTTATTTTTAAGACCGCTTGATATAAAACAATACTATTAGAAAGAAAAGAAAAAGTTGTAGTTTAAAAATTACACTATACTCTTGGGTTATCGTTATATTGTTCAATTTTTAAAAGTTTTAAAATATTCTGTTATTTGAAGTGTCCAGAGGCATTTGTCATTGAAGAATGCCTATAGAAGAATGATTCAACTTTATTTTCATAATTCAGATTAATTCAGTTGACACTGTTGATAAATATTTAAATTTCAGCTTTTTTCATATTTAAATTTACTCTCTGAATCATTGACTCAAATTTAAAAGTAACAAAAATCCTATAATTATATAATGTATTTTTTAATTTGTTTTTAGGCACAAGCAGCATCTCAAGAAAATTTAGAGCAGTTAAGAGAGAATAATAATGCTTCAATAAGAAGTCAAATGGAACTCAGAATTAAAGATCTGGAATCTGAACTCTCCAAAATGAAAACTTCTCAAGAAGAATCTAATAAAATAGAACTGGAAAAATATAAGCAACTCTATCTAGAAGAATTAAAAATTAGAAAATCATTGGCAAATAAATTAAACAAGTAAGTCAAAACATAGAATCAGAAAAAATAAATTTAGCTTATAGCCTCTAAAGCATAATTTTTATCAGGTTCACAAGATTTGTAGGAAGTGGATGGTAAGTATAATTTTGGGCACAGATTTTAGTAAAAGAATTTATCTTTACAATATTAGTCTAGGGAAGTTTGTATCTCTCTTCTGTTTTTGGTATGATGTGACTATATTTTTCCCCCTTATGTTTTCTTATAGTTAACTGATCTACTGGTCTGTAAGCTGTTTTTGAAGCTTTATAATTTAGACAGTGATATTATTATTATAAATTTTTCTGTCAGAGTTTGACTAAATAGAAATATTAATGAGTTTGACCTTTTTTTTTTGGAAGATAATAACTTAAACCCAAAAGGTTAAGTGCTCTGCACTTTCTGGCTCTTGGTAAATGTACATTTTGGATTATGATCCTTGTTACTGTCACTAGAGGGTGCTTTGAGACAAACTATCCTTTATAGATTTTCTACACGACCTAAAGGCATACATATTTAATATGGGAAGATTAATGTGGGGTGAAGGGCCCTCTAATTGAGAAATTGGCTAAAAATAATGAGGTGGTCTGCCTGAGGGGGTGTGTGTAGGACAGAAAGGGCAGATCCCACTGCCAGTTCTTCGGTAGCGATGGTATAAGGTAATTGTCTCTGGAGCTCTTCTGGTTCATTTTGATTACCAGCTAGGCTATCTGGTCTCCCCTAGAGGTTGCTGCTCTTAATTATGTCGAGTGCCAAAAAGTTAATTTCTCCAAGGTAATGAATGTATGATACAAGGATGAGGAAAGCAAGTGCTTGGAAATACCTTTGAGAGATTTTTTTAAAATCTCTAAACTGGTTTACTAAATATGCCTAATGGCCCCCTCGGGAATCTCGTAAGTTCAGCCATTCCTGAAGGCACCAAATATCACCTGGTAAACCATCTACATCGGTGGTCCCCAGCCTGTGTAGCACCAGAGACTGGTGCTGCAATGAGAATCTAACACCTCATGATCTGAGGTGGAGCAGAGGCGGTGATGCTAGCACTGGGGAGCGGCTGCAGATACAGATGAAGCTTCGCGCACGGGCCCGTCACTCACCTCCTGCTGTGCGGCCTGGTTCCTAACAGGTCGTGGACCTGTACTGGCACCGGTTCACAGCCAGTGGATTGGGGACCTCTGGTTTACATCACTGAGAGCCATTTATTTCTCTTTCCTCCCTACTTTGAACTGATGGTGAGGAATCCCCCTAGAAACATATGTACTTCTCTAAAACAGTCATAAGCCTGTGCTTGTATATAGTAGGTCTGCTCTGATAACATTTTCAGTGTTAAAAAGCTGTTTAATGGGAAATTCTATTTAATATGATGGCAACTTAAAAAAAAAATGTGTCATTCAGGGAAAAATGAAATACTGAGCCTGTGTTTTTTACAATCTTCACAGGACTAATGAAAGGCTAGCAGAGATCAGCACCAAACTTCTTGTGAAGAAACAACAGAACAAATCTCTACTCAGCAGTCTTGTTATGGGGCCAGTCCTGGAGCCACATGGCGTGGGAAGTCTTAATCATGGTCTCATAAGCCATAGCAGTCTTGCTCCAAGAGGAAACGTGGTGACTCCTGTCTCAACCCCACGGACTTCACATGATAGCCTGGAGACTTACTTGTCCAAGGTTGGTTATATTATCTTCTTTCTCTTGGGTTTCAGATTTCTTACATAATTCTTGTTGTTAATTTGGTGAAATTTTGAGGTGTTTCATTGACAAATCCACACTAAGTAAAAGTGATAATTATGTGTGCTCATAAAGAAAGGAGACAGAAATTCTGCAGTCTTTCTGAATTCCCTGGATCTCTCATGTCTAAGAGGTACCTACTGTTAACTTTATTCAGTAAATGTATCTAATCAGACACACTATCAGTTTCTTGAAAAGCTGCCTTTAAATAAGATTTTAAAATTAAATCATATTGCCTAGTAAAACAGTGATATACTTTGAAGTGATTTGGCTTATTTTCTAATTGATTTTATTTTGGCGATGATTCATAACAATTTAAAATTTTGCTGCACCCCAATTTTTTCACTCCTAAACATTAGTGAATGATTGACATCCAAATCCTTAACCATATGTGAATGTGTATTATTTAAATGAAACGGAGATCAATCCTTTTTATGAATTAGGTAAACTTGTAGCACTAAAAAGTAATTTTTATTTTTCAGTTAAAACTCTCGTCATCTTACTTGAGAGTACGTCCTTAATTGCTATTGTACTTTTAGTATTTTTATTTAATTTTTTGTAAAAAGTCTTTCTAAGCAACTGTTCATTTTCTAAATAGTAAAATGAAGCAAATATTTTAATTTTTAAAATGAAGTACACTTCCTTTGTATATTCTGCCATCACTTGAATGATTGGTGACTAAGATGACAATGACAGGGAGTCTTTAGGCAGCAACTAGTTTTCACTGTTATTAAAATATCCATTTTTCATCTCCTTTTAGTGAGTTCTTTAGCTCCAGAGTCTCTGGTTCTTTTCTGTAATTTTCAACTCTTTGGTAATGTCCTCCTTCTGTTCATTAATTTTATTCCTGAGCTCCGTGAACAACTGTTTGCATTTTCCTGTACCTCGTTCGTTTCCTCATGGCTGCTGTTTTGGATTCTCTATCACTTAGATCACAGTCTTCCGTGACTTTGAGTTTGGTTTCTGAACGTTCACCTTCTTTCTGTGGGACCATGTTACTTTGTTGTTCATGCTGCTCGATGGTGCATTTGAAGTGGTGAATGCTTTTCTTAATTAGGAACATCTGATTTGAAGAGTTCAGCAGGTTGATGAAGAGAGCTCTTTCTTTTGTTTCTAGCAGATGATGCTCTAGGCCAGTTTGTGTTTTCTCTCACCTGTGCTACTTGAGCCTCCCGGGTCCGATGTGGGGGCTTACCTGTGGGCTTAGGATTCCTGGCCTGGGTGACCAGGATGGTGCGTGTCACCACTATGTCCAGGTCCCCAGGTACCCAGGGCCTCAGGGCACAACCACACGTGTGGTTGTGGGAGCTGAGGGGAGCTGGTTCCTGAGCCTTCTGAGCTGCTACCTGGTTCCCTGAGGCCACTGGCAGAGTGGTACTCTGGCTTGGAGCCTGGGGACTTGTCTCTGCTGCTGCTGCTGGTCTCCCTGGTGGTGCGAGTGCCGCTGCAGCTGGGGAGGGACCCCAGTTCTTGGGGAGGCAGGGGATGCTGCTGCTGCTCCTTTGACCCTCTGCTGGGCTGTATTGTGGGGGTGGCACTCCGACCCTTCCACCAATACTGCCTTTGCTAAGGCTGCAGGCTCAGCCTTGTCTGCCTGGATCTGCAGTTATGGGCCTGTCCCTGTCCTTCCGCATCCTGACCCCCTACACATTCCAATATGCAAACCTTCCCACGTACTGATGTGTGGATCTTTCAGCTGTCCTAGTGTGCTGAGCACGGGAACCTTTGTCCGGTTATAGATGTCTGACTGGTTGCAGATCTAAGGGGAGGTGCAAAGGGGTTGTCTCACTTGCCTTAGTCCTGACATCACTTTCTAAATTTTCCATTTCAATTAACGCACATTGATTTATGGTTTAGCTGGTGTCCCCAAGGTCTTAATACAGATAAAAACAGCATAGGCCTGTATCAAAAGAGGCTGCAAACTTGTCTTTTCATTTGGCTTCATCATAATAATTGCAGGAGAGCTATATAAGGAATTTTTGACAGCCTTTCAGCCAAATAGGGTCTAAGTGCTTCAAAGTGGTGATACCGGGCTACTGGGTAGAAAACAAAAACAAATGTCAAATACTTCTGGAAGTGGTTAAGCATGATGCTTACTTAGAATGTTCTTATTAGTTCTTACCAGGAAAGTTATATAATGAAGGGGAAGATGAAAGAGTACGTACATGCAGAAGCCATGCAAGAGAAGGTTTCTGTGGAAATTTTTCCTTCAGTTAATTTGTTTGGTAGGAAAGAGGTGTTTATGATTTAGTCTTTCTAGATGAATTGAAAAATAGTTTATTTTAACTTCACATTGTAGTTCCAAGGGATGCGTAGTTCCCTTGTAGGGCCCTGGTCGCCAAGTCGTGCCAGGCTGAACCAGAGAGAGAAAAGAGCAGCACTCTGTCCAGGTGCAGAGACAGGGCTCCAGCATCACTCCAGAACGCCTGGAAAGTCCTCTTACGCAGTGGTGATGATGCGAGCCTGGACAGAAATATGGTAGATGGAAAAGAGGAATCCGTTTTGTGTTTAAAGTTTGCTATAGATAACACCTAAAATGGATGGTTCATTTGTTGATTGAATTTGGTAAATCAAGTTTTACTTGGAGGAAAATAAAAGGCTTTTTAGGAAGAATTTCTTCAAGGTCAGCTTGTTTGGTTGAACTAAAGATTTTCTCCTTCAAGTTTCCTGTCTTGTGGCTGAAACAATGTGTGATTTGTAAACTATGTGTATTGACTGCTGGTAATAGGAGTTTTCATATTAACTTATGTTTATTTTAATTCATGACTTTAAAGCTTACAATATAGTTAGAAAGCTATTATTTTGTGTCTCATGCCTAAACATTAGTGACCTGCATGACAAAGTTTTACATATGCATTTTATAAGAGTTATACTTAAAAATTATTGCATTTTTTTTCTGAATATGAGCAAGTAGCTGGCATAGAACTCTAGGCTCAGTAAGAAGACTTAGTGTCCCTTCCTGGCCAGCTAATTGGTTTGGTGACCTTAAGCAATCCATAATACAGACAGCAAAATAGTTTTGCTTTTAGTTTTGCCAGAAGAATTTTCATATACCAAAGCAGTACCACTGTCGTCATTTTAAGTATTGAAGGTTTTGTGCTGAAAAATTAGTAGCCAGAATATACCTTAAGATTTTAACTTTTAAAAGTGCAAAAATGGAAAGCTCATTTTAAGGAAAAAATCCATTAAAATAAAGAAAAATTGATTAAATCTTCATTAATGCATTTAGTGTGAAATATGATTTGAATTGTTTAAATTCCTTTGTACTAATCAGATCAAACATCACAGCTCTAAAATTGCTTATTTATTAGACCAATGTCAATTGTACTTTTATCAAATTAATCTAAATAGCATTACATATATATTTTCTCTATATCTAAATTAAAATAGTAGAAATTTATTTTATTTTATGTATATGATTATTTTTGTATATATCTATGAAGTCCCCAAGTTAGGCCTAATCTCTAAAAGTATTATTTAAAGACCATATTTCATACACTGTATGTCATTTCTACAATACTGTCTCTTGTTTAACTTAAATACTATAAGTAGTATTTGACTTATTTCAGGTGCAGCAGGAGTTGGAAAAGAATATAACTAGAGAACTAAAAGAAGGTATGTTGCCAAAATTGATTAATTAAATTTAGATATTATTGATTTTTGTAATAAACTGTAAATAGTAAATGACTTTCCTTTCCATGTTTGGATAAAAGATACTACATTAAAGATTTACTTATATGTAGTGAATGAAAATTCAAAAGCAAAAACATTCATAATGAAGAATACACTTATATCTGATTTATTCTTCAAGTTCCACAGCTTGTTAAAAATTTCATATGTCCCCATATCTCTCTTTATTTCCGGCTCCCCTCCAACTTCCTTTCCTCCGCCATCCCTATGGAACTGTCATCCTGCACACTAAAACCACTTTCAGAAACTGGGCTTCATCATCTCCTCATGTTCTTGCTAGTGATATAAGGCCCATTAACCAGGCCCATATAGTAATGCTTAGCCAAGCCATTACAGTTCTACCTACTGGGTGACATTTCCATCTCCAGTTATTGACTCTGTCCTTGGTTTACCTTTTGCCCGAAGAAAAGAAACTCCAAATTTCCTTGCATGGAATAAAAACACCCATATCAATTTAGTTCTTGCCAAATAATTCAGCCTTCTCTCTCGCTCCTTATTCTGTTCTGCCCCTTTGCTCTAGCATCTAGACAAACTGGACTACTTCTAATTCCACAAATGTTTTTCCTCATCTCGTCTTTGCATCTTTCTTTCCCTTTATCTGGCATACTTATTCCTCATCCTTCAGGTATCAACTTACATATTACCTCCACCAAAAGCCGACAACAGACACAAAGCTAGGATGTTCTTTCTGTGTGTCCTGTTTTAGATTTGTCATGGTATATGAGACTCTGAAAGGAAATTGCCTGTTTATCTGTTTGTTTCAGTTTATAGCATATGATTGTCAAGTGGTGGACTGTCCCCTCTTCATCTTGTAACTCCAGTGCTTGTTGTACCACCTTAGAACATGGTTGTTGAATAAAGGAATGAAGAATGAGAACACCAGCTCTGACACTCAGCCACGAGAGCAATTAATTTGATGTGCAACCATGAGCAAATTATATTTAATAGTGACCTCTTATTGCGTACTATAGTCACATACAGATTTTTTTAATTCTTCTTAACATTCATACTTAGTTGTATTTTAGATAAAGAATATAATTCTTTCTTTTTCATTCCAGCTGCTGCTGAGTTTGACTCTGAATCTTATAGACCTTCTCCTCTACGTTCTATTGATGAGTCAAGTCTATATCAAGATCTAGTTTTGAAAACATCACAAGAATATGTACAGATTTTGAAGAAAAATTATATGATCTAAAAGATAAATAGTAAAAATTTATTTATTGGGCTGCTTATCATAACATTTTGATTATTTCTCATTAACTATATGATATGTGAAGACTTTTAGTAAAAAAAAATAATTTTGTATCGTATGTGGAAGATGCAAATTTATATAATATTTTTAAACCATGTTTTTTAGCATCTAACCAACTACAGCAGATTTTGTGAATGAAAATGAGCCCTATTCAGCTTTACATACTCAGACTGCCCTAAGAGCAGCTGTTTAAACAACACCCCAGGACGTGGTCCCATAGTGTAGCAGTTAGCACGTCTGCTTTACACGCAGAAGAAGGTCCTGGGTTCTTGCCCCAGTGGAGCCATGGTTCATGGTCTACGGCCATGCCACTCTGAACAAGCCCGATGTCTGATCTCAGAAGCTAACCAGGGTCGGGCCTAGATTGTCATTGGATGGGAGACCACCTAGGAAGACCAGGTGCTGTAGTCATTAATAATAAAATAAAATAAAAAAATAAACAATACCCCAGAAACCAAGTTGTCATGAATACTTTAGGAGTGAGTGTACATTGACAGCTTTTTTGTATTTTCATCACTATCTGTGAAACTAAAGATTTAGACAGACAGCATTTTGTTATCTATGGCGATGGTTACCATCAATGTTTGGATGTCTTACAATTGTTACAGTGCCATAAAATTATTATATGTAATTTTAAACACTAATTCATAGATTCATCCTCATGAAAGATGACTGAGGCTTTTCACCTTTTCTATTTATTGATTGATTATTTATTTTTTGGTAACAGTATTAAAATTAGAGAAAAGTTCCAAGTTTGAGTACAGAACTTATTTCACCAGAACCATTTGAGAGTAAATTGCTGACATTATGGCATCATCCCCGATTTCCTTAGTGTTTATTTCCTACAAGTCAGCCCATTCCACTCAAATACCATGCCACCTTCACAGTCAGAAATGAACATTAACACATTTTATCATTTAATATTCACATTTTTTCAACTCTATTCTTTTTTCTACAGTATCTTTCACAGCAAAAGACCCTACTCGAGTCCCTGGATTGTACGTAGTTGTCATGTCCCTTTGTCTCCTTCAGTCTGGGATAGCTCCTCAGTCTTTCCTGACCTTGAACATTTTGAAGAGTAAATTCCAGTCATGCAGAAT